>NJDD01011053.1:1877-15136 GCA_002245505.1 Calephelis nemesis
CCCGCCACATATATTTGTAATTTCGCTACGGAAATTCATTTCGATAAAATTTTGAAAAACAAATTCAAACAAATCTAATCTGCCACACACTTCAGTATTTTTTTCGTAAGCAATTCGAGTGGATTTGTATGGATGATATGTTGCAGACTTAATAGTAGTACAAGTAGGATAATAACGTTTTCTACTGAATTTTGAATCCGTTTTCATAAAATTTGGAACAACAAATTCAACAAATCTATGGATTGCCACACAATTTAGTAATTTTTCCGAAGGGAATTTATGTGGATTTATATGGATGGATTCCGTAAACGAATTTCGATTAAGTATAGCGGACTTAATAGTGACATAAGTGGGATAATAACTTTTCTACTATATTTTTAATATCCGTTTAATTGCCTCGTTAGTTAAGTGGTTAGCTTACAACTGACTGGTCTCCTAAGAGGCTCGGGTTCGATTATTGACAGAGGCAAGCAAGTAAAACGAAAATAATTTATTTGCGGAATATGTGTGATATAAGATATTACAAAAATGTTAGCAAAAAATATTGTAAAAGAGTTCCATCATATACTGCAGAGATTTCCTAACTATTTTGTTTCATAGAGCACTATCGATATTTAGGTTTTCACCATCGAACCAAATCAATTTTCATGCAATACCTACGATTAAAAACCTACCACCTACGATTGTGGATCCCTTTTTTTTGACACGCCTAACGTAGACCCCGTCGAGTCTCCCGTAGACGCTTCGGGGTCCACCTGGACCACTTTGGGAATTACTGATATACTGGCTAACAGTCTGGAGAATAAATAAAGCAAAAGTCATCTTCCTGTATCTGTTTGTTCAAAAATTGGATTTTTAAAGGGAGCACATACATATTCAATGTAAGCTAGTAAAATCATAGGTTATTTTTAATTGATGACATAAAGAGCAAGCACGTGGCTCTCCTCATGGTAAGATACCGTAACTTATAGACACCATAGATCAGTTATTCCTAAAGCGGTCCAAGTCTACTGGAGACTCCTCAACTAGGGTTTTCCTTATGACGTGACAAAAAATAAGGGTCCAAACCTTAATCAGGGGTGCATGAAAATTGGTTTGGATAGTGAAAACTTAAATATTGATGTGGTCTGTGAAATCAAATAGTTTGGGAATCGCTGCCATATATAATACAGGTACAATAATAACTTGTGTCTGGGATGTAAAGCCTTTATTTAGTCTTTGTATATAACTTTGTAGCAGCGTTATTTATGGTAAGTAAATCTAAACTATTATTAAATAGCTGAACTCTGTATTATTAAATGCAACATAACACATTTAGTTAAATATAACATGTATTTAAAACCCGTCAATTTCTGAATATCTCAATAGCCTGCCATCAGAGTAATCATTTCCTCTCAATAATGACAGAGATGTCACAGTACAGTGAACGGGAAAATACGTTTAATGAAACTGGCGATAATTTTAAAAAATGTATTAAAATTGTTGAATTGTGAGATACATTTACTAAATAAAAGACTTGTAATGTTTAATTTTTTTTATGATGTGGAGGTGTAAGAACACCACTTATGGTTATGGAATGATTATGAAATTAAAATTATCACATTAGTATATTATATCATCACACAAGTATATTATATAAATTATAAAATAAGACTGAAGTGATTGGTACTGCCGCTTTACATATTTCAACACTCATAACGTTAGATTTATAGTGCTTATCATTTAATCTGAGCCCTTATCCCATACGTTTACTATACTCGCTACTGTCTCTGAAAATTATTTGTTTGAAAACTTTGAATAGCGCCTCTACTAGTAACTAACATATTTAGACCAAAAGTGTCATAGATTTCGACATACACAAATACACATTTACCGAATGTAATCTATACCAACCAACTCTTGGTAAAGGCTCTGACTTTAAAAAAGGAGTTTACATGTGCGATGTCTATATTTTTATGTATGGCGATTTCTGCGTCACTTGTTCAGTTCAGTTCACCGTTTTCTTTTGTTTGAAAGAGCGTTCTTCCTAGATGAGCCTTTTATCAAAAAACCAGGATCTGATAACGGAATCTAGTAAATTCATATATTTTTGTATAGTTGAAATTGGAGTCGGTTTTTAGACGTTTAACATTTGAATTATTATTATTCGCATTCGGGGATAGGAAAAATAATAATCATCTCACAAGACTATCATCTCATCCAACCAGGAAATACTTGAGTATCCTATTTAATATTTTTAGGTGACGTTACAGAATTTTTTTTTGCCTTTTCGTGTAGTAAAACTTGAGAGCAGTAAAACTGTAAAAAACCGACTTCAATTTTACCATTCTCAAAGTAAACAAAAAATTTAGCATTTTCCTTTATTTCCATTGGATCTGTAAGTATGTTCTTTTATATAAAAAATCGTTTGATAAATGACGGAAAAATTAACATATGTTAAGTAAGTAAGTGTTGGACTTGATTTCATGAGGTCCGAGTTCGATACCCGTCTCGGGCAACAAAACGAAAGTATGACTTTTCCAATTTTCTAATAAAAAGCTTCCTAAAAGCCTATCGCGAAATCGGGCGAAAAAACTGTGGGACTTAGTGTTTTCGGCTATTCGTGGGTGCCCTGGTTGTGCCTCTGCCTACGTCTTCGGGGATATGGCCTTGAATATATTTTTTAAGCACTTTATTTAATAAGCACCTTTCAATTCTAAGAACATTTATTTCAACCTGTTTGACTTTCTACTGCATCGTATCTAGGAAATTAACAGAAACTAGTAATACCACGGGTTTGCACGCCGTAAAAACCCATTCACACTAAATCAAATGCTAGTCTTAAATATTGATTATGGTACAGTCGCGAGCAATGTTATCTTTTTTATTATTTTAACTGTCAATGCAAAAATATCAACGTAGTTTTTGAAGTAAAAACTTTTTAGCGGCGTTGCGCACTTTTTTGGAATGGGTAAAAACTTTCAAACTCGCGTCAAGACACTCGACTCGAAAACTCGAAACTCGAAGACGAAAGACGAAGACTCGAAAAATTCATAAGACGGCGCAGGGCGCTTGCGCGAATAAGATGGCGCATTGCGCTTGCGCGATTGTTCGTGTTGTCATGTTTGTGTACGATAGCGCAATAAATGAATATTGTATTCTACTACTTTTATCATTCATTTGAAAAATAATAAAAATATATTGGTATCAGTTAACAGTAAACAATTTTCACCAAGGTGACCTTTGTGGGAAGGTGTCATTACAACCGTCTGGATGGTGCTTAAATAATCAGCCTGTCAAGTGTTTACACTTTTTGTCCGCAATAAATTAGCATCTAAACTACTTTGTAATGATGATGCAATATTTATTCAAATATAATTTCGGCAAGCGGATATTTTTCCTGGTATCTAACCGCTTGCACAAAATTATTTTTGCGTGACGTATTTTATTTTGATGTGAACGTATGTGTGAAAAAAACTATAAAGTTAGTTATGAGGGTCTTTTTAACAACCGGTGTAAAAGAGAGGTGTTATGAATTGACGTGCCTGTCTGTATATGTCACGTCAAACTATTTAGGATATATATACTATGTAGGATATATATACTATGTAGGATCGCTATTTTATAGCCGATTATTTGTATCTTACAAGCTTACTATCTCCTCTATACGCCAGCATGGAACAGGAAAATGATGCGTGCTACTTTTTTATTTCACTGCTCGCTTTGTTAGAGTAATTCGTATGTCGTCTAGAAATCGTTTTCGCTTTTGCATCCTAAAAGTATTTAGTATATACATACCATGTTCATAGCAATATATAAACATGGTATATATACCAAAATATTTTTTTTTCAAGTTTAATCTATCTGTTTGTTTCGGCAAATCTCTGAAGCGGCTAGACCGATGTTGACAGGACTGTCGTTGGCAGGTAGGTAGTTGACATAATAGTAATAAGTTGGGCTACTTTTATTTTAGAATAAATATAAATAAATTAGATAGGGAACTTTTTGTTGAATTCCAAGAAATTTCTAAAGTTGTGGACTCAGCTAGTTTTATAATTGTATACACGCTAATAGAATAAATATATAAAATTGCTACAATGATAGCACAAATAGCACTTGAGCGGAAATGACTGACAAAATGTACGACATTATTCTATCAGTTATGTCCTCTCAACCGCTAACTTATGAAACGTTTCAGAGTTGAAGGTAAAATATGGTAAACGTCAGCTGCCGCACTGACAAGTGTAGCGCAGCGGCAGCTTCTTACTATCATTAAAAAAAATATCTTTCATTTCCTCCTTATAGAAAATTTGTTGAATGATAATTAACGCAACTATTTGAAGACAAAAATGTCGGCTGGCTGGACCGTGACGGTTTAGATGTCAGCTGGTAACATGAACAGACGAAAAAAAAATTTCAGTATTTTTTTATTACTTGGAAATGTGTCCGATGTTAGCTTACATGCCATTTTAAAAATCAGAAACGTTAGCTGGCTCTATGTGGTTGAAAAGGTCTGACATGACTTTGACTTATGACTTAATATAAAGAATTTATTCATACGGAAGACGTGGCAGCATGGCCTACAGATCTTAGCCGGCCCCAGAAAGGGGCAAATTAACTTAAAAAAATATGTGATGTATTCATTAAGTAATAAAAATAATTCTAGTATGATTTATGAAAATATGGAATGATAAAAATGCGGATAGGACCATCGATATAATAATTTAGACGGAGTGATATTCTTCAAAACTAACTTCAGATATTTTAATATCACTTCTTTAATTTAATATTATGTAGTCCTGGAACTAAAACAACTCTAAATTCGTTGAATAAATTGCCATAATTTATGTGTATATAATAATTTATGTGTATAATCTTTGATAAACCCATACCAATAAATGCATATAATTAAATGTGAAAGTCTGCCTTTCTGTATGTTGCTCTTTCATGGCTTCACCGGTAAACGGGTTTTACGCTGACGAATTCGCGGGCAAACAGATAGTACTCTTAATACTAAATATACAGTTCTAATTGGGAAACCCCCAGCATATGTTTTTTTGGTGTATTTAAGCCCCCTTTTTTTCATGTAGATCCGGGTTCGCTCAGTGTAATACCATCTACCCCTCTTCCAGACAGCTCGTGAGAGACGAGCACAGGTAAAATTACATGTCGTTACCAACAACACCATTAGTGATGGACTGCTATTAACTTGCCCGGGTAGGGATCTGCCGCCTTACCTATTCCTGTCGCCTTAACGACTTTGTCATGTTCCAACCTGGAAGGTAAGGTTAGGGTAAGACGTGCACAGTAGACCTTCCATTCCGGTGTCAGGACAGCGACGCACATGCAATATCTATAAAACCATGTGCTTATTCGATGGACTCTCGCAAAGAAAAGATGGCCACTCTCTTTTCGGCAACAAAAAAGCCTCTCGGCAACAAAATATTTCGTTACCAGTGCCGTGAAAAAAAGTAAAATAGAAAGGTCATTACTTGCTTGCGACTAACCAAAAACGTTGCTGAAGTCTAATAAATGAAGACAGTTGATATCTTCCATTGTTTTATACTCTATACCATAATTAATTTTAATCAATGTACATAGTACCACCACTTAATTTTCCTTACTTTTATTATTTACTTACTTAGACTGATTTATGTCCAAAGATGTTTATTTAAATATTGCCTATAGTTAAGGGTCCATGTACGCTAAAATACGTCAGCAATATAATGTTTTTTTCATAATCGTGGTGCTTGGTGACAAAAATACACAAGATTAACATTTATATGCTGTATAAGACTACTGTTTCCAAAATACGATTCAATTCACTTTGCTCGCTAGAAAAAAATCAAAAAGTGAACCCTTTTTTTAAAGCAAAACCCAAACCAAAAAGATTTAACATAAACATAGATAAGTATTATAACTAAAAGATAATTGTTTCAGTTTTATCTTTTTTTTTCAAATTACTTTTATATTGTCAAAAATAATGATTAGTCGCTTAAGACATATACTTTTAAGCGCACTTATTAATTCATACTAAGGAACGGGGGAGTGCGGCGATTGGCTTTTCTGGCTGACTAAGTATGGGGCCTTAAATTTGACTGTCTCCTGGCCAGTTTGACAGGCCTAAAATTTTCATCAAATCCATAAGTGTGAGGTATCTATGGATAGGTCTTTCAATTTTTTAATAGGTACATTTTACACACCAAAACTTTAAATAGTTCTACTGTAACTGTTATAAAATTAAGCTATGTAGTTCAGATTTTAGAATTATGCAATTGGGTGTGTGCAGTGAAATAAAGTACAACCACTGTATAGTGGGTATTAAATGTGATGACGATCACTACATAGTATAAAACAAAGTTGCTTCCTCTGTCCCTTTTAGAACTACGCAACGGATTTTGATGCGGTTCTTTGAATAGACAAAGTGATTGAAGAAAAAGGTTTATATGTATTTTTCATAACCATTAGAAATATAGGGCCGTTATTTTTTTATATTATGCTGCTACGAAATTCTTGATGGACGAGTCGGACTCGCAATTTACTTTTATTTTGATTTTTTTGATGTTGACCTCTTTTATTATATAATATATACACACACATATCTTCACGCCAAGTACCTTACGTGGTAGGTAGAGAGAATCGAGTGGCAGACCTCACGGTCCTGACAAACCTGTCTGACTTCTTTCACATTCATTACCCTTTTCATACAAACACGCCGGTTTCGGAGACTCTTGACACCACCCTCGGATAATATCCGATTGATCTGATCGTGAAATGTCAACCTTGGTCTCCCCGGGTACCTACACCCTTCCACATTTGTATTGTATATCTGCTTTGTCAATCTTTCATCTGTCATTCTTTCCATATGACCTAGCCAGTGGAGCATTTCACATTTTAACAACACTTTCTATCAGTCCCACTCTTTCTCGGATCTCACTGTTACGAATGCGGTCAGTGAGCGCTAAACCACAGATTTTAACATGTCTACCGGCTGTCCTACCATTCGGGCCGGAAGGGGATGCCTACACGGGCAAGTTATCGTGCAGCTCTCTACCACCAGTGATATTATTGATAATCACCTAACTCTCCTCTGCTCTCCCCTTATCACCAATCTGACAGTAAGACAGTAAGTTTATTCCTCTCACCGGACCCAGACCATCACGAGAAAATAACGATACCTTGTAATAATCTCTTTTGTGGTCTAGTGGTCTGGCGTCGGACTTGACTTCTTGAGGTCTTGGCTTCGATCCCCGGGTCGGGTAGGTGCAAAACTAGAAAATGTGTATTTTTAATTATCTAATAAAAATAACGTTGCCCAGGATTGGATATGTGCCCGGTTGGCGATAGACTTACCTATGACATAGTTGACTTATATGACTTAGACTGACTTTTGTTTGTTGATTATGACTTAGTCTCTTCGGTTAGTCGAGGGTGTCCTGGTTATACCTGTGCCTAACTCTTCGGTGATATATGGTAATAACGGACTGCATTGAAATCCAATAACCCTAAAAGGCGATGGGGTTATCACATCCCGACGTTAACAACACTGTGGTACTTTATCATGCCACACGTGACAAGTCTACGGAAGTCACCATTGAGCAACCCTCATGAGATTGCTTTGATTGTGATGCTTCAGGTCTAATACAATGATGTACCTTCTCACGGAAGCAGAATACAAATTATTCCTATTGTGTAACAGTTCACTAGTCATATAATAGTAAAATTAACCGACTTTGTAAAAAAGGAGATTCTCAATAATTTTCCGTGTTTTTTTTGTATTTTGTCTGAATTATTATTGGAATTTCGTGATTCTTTTTTCTTTAGATAGTTTATGAATTAGAGGTTTTTTATAATATTGGAAGACAAACAAGCCGACGGATTTCCTAAAGGTTTGTGATTGGATGGATGATCATGATTTTCACGACGCCTAGATACATAAAAGGTGGTAATGGTGCGTTGTCAACCTAAAGCCGAGATGTAAGACCTAGAGCAAAAGTAAGTTTACCGAACTTAACTTCCGAACCGGAAAACGTCTACGGCAAGCACTGACGTTATGGCGGTAGGAATAGGTAAGGCTGTGGTACCAATCTGGGTGGGTTGCTGCGAAACTATACCACTTAGTAGGATGTCACGGTGTTAGTGACGGTAAGCCTTTGCTCGGCTTTTACGAGCTGCCTGGCAGGAAGGCAGATGGTCTATTCTGCAAAGGAGCCCGAACCAGCACGGATAAAACATAACTTTTGAAAAGATCTAATAAGTGCTTTTTTGTACAGCGAAATTATGGTAACAAAAGTGAATGTCCTATAAACAACATAGATGATATAGGTGCGTAGCTGGCATCAGGAGGCTCGTGTGTTCGCTCTCTTATCACATAAAAATATTGACTTGCCTGACCTAATAATCGAATCTTGGCCTAATGTAGTCATCACTTACACTGGAGCACCCTAATGTAATCTTTGAACGAACGCCTATATTGGACCTCTGGACTGCAAACAAAACATTTGTTTTGTTCTATAACAAGTAATCTAAAGACTTTAATAAATGCTAAGGATGCATTGATTAGGATTACGGTTGATTTAGTCAAAAAAAGCAAAGCCAACTTATATTTAGAGATAATTCTTTTTTTTATGATATTGGAAGGAAAATAATCGGACAAATTTCCTGATGATAAGAAACTTAAGCCGCTTAGAGACACCAAAGGTGGTAATGGCGCTGTGCCAACCTTAGACCGGGATGTTACGACTCAAGAAAAAGTAAGATTACTTTACCTTACCCTCCCAACCGGAACACGTCAACGGCAAGTGCTGACTCTCTGAGCGCAAAGTAGCACCGGATCCGTCGTCAAATATAATCACTGGATTACATCCGCGAATGTCAGTAGAAGTGCATTTTTGACATTTTTAATGGTTAGAGAATAATTTTTGGACGAATTGCTATAACTGTCCCTATAAAAGTACGTTTGATGTGACAAAATACATAAATAAAATACAATTCATTTCATAGATTTTGTTCGAGAACCAAAAAATATATCGCGCGTTGAGATCTTCAAGCTGGTTCAAAGCGAACCTGCTTAAGTACCGGCGGGAGAAGCGAAAATCGCAGTATAAAATCCGGCGACAACATACAGTTTTTTAAATTTCTCTCTTACGAATTTTCTATCAAGTCACGTGCCCTGACGCAAATTTAAAATTTTACCAATCACAAAAGTCCATAACGCGGCTAAAGGAGTTTTTACTTCAATAGCATACGCCTCGAGAAGTAAAAAAAGCTTCAAATCACAATCAATTACGATTTTTTATCTCAGAGTTTTCTTATTTTACTGCCCTCGCCTATTTCATCTCATCGATTTTAAAGAGAAGATTGTTTCAGCTATAAATGGGTTTTATCCTATCACTTTCAAGAAGAGAAGTGATGTGTTTCAAATTTGAATCAAAATTCGAAATTAATTTAATGTAGGCCGTATGGTGGCCAGCCTATGCCCATTTTTTTTTAAATTTAAAACTAATGAGAGGATTATTTTCCCATGTTTAAAATTGAGTTTTTCGAATGATCGTTTTAACTTGACATTAGAGTTAAAAGTGATTGTGTCAAACATCACATTTTTGTTTCTTTTAAAGTGGACGAAAAGCAGTGTGTATAATTCCATCACATTTTTTTTGCTTAGGGCAATATTTTTTTTAAATTTAAAATTAATGAGAGGATATTTCCAATGTTTAAAATTGAGTTTTTCGAATGATCGTTTTAACTTGACATTAGAGTTAAAAGTGATTGTGTCAAACATCACATTTTTGTTTATTTTAAAGTGGACGAAAAGCAGAGTGTATAATTCCATTACATTTTTTTTTGTTTAGGGCAATATACTTTCGATCTCTTACTACGGTCAGGATTCAGCGTCAAACTGTCGCTACGTTTGGGATTCAATCTCAGAATCATACAGCTCGCTGACCGCATTCGTAACAGTGAGGTCCGACAAAGAGTGGGATTGAAAGAAAGTGTTAGTATTAAAATGCGAAAGAACATGCTCCGCTGGTTCGGTCATGTGAAAAAAAATGACAGATGAAAGATTGACAAGGCAGATATACAATGCAAATGTGGTCGATGTAGGTACCCGGGGGGACCAAGGTTGACATGTCACGATCAGATCACTCGGATAATATCTGAGGGTGGTGTCAAGAGTCTCCGAAACCGGCGTGTTTATATGAAAAGGGTAATGAATGTTAAGGAAGCCAGACAGATTTGTCAGGATCATGAGGTCAGGCATGAGATACTCTCTGCCTACCCTGTGAGGGACTTGTCGTCAATATGTGTATGTATGTATGTATACCGTTTGCGATTCAAAATTTTGCCCTACGTCGCCGTAAAAATGTATTTTTTCTTCCATACCATCTACTATTTCATCTTATCTATTCAAGAGGTGAAGATTAATATGGCGGTTAATAGAAAGTTTTTTTTTATGTTATAAGAAGGCAAACAAGCAGACGAACTCCCTGATGGTAAGAAATTCTCTCCGCCTAGAGGCACCAAATATGGTAATGGTGCGTTGCCAACCTGAGGTCAGGATGTTAGGCCTCTAGTAAAAGTAAGTTTACCGGCTAACTTACCCTCCGAACCAGAAGTGGTTGCGAAACTCTACCACCTAGTCAGATGTCACGATGTTAGTGACGATAAGCCTATGCTCGCCTTTTACGAGCTGCCTGGCAAGAAAGGCAGATGGTCTATTCTGCAGAGGAGCCCGGACCAACACGGGGAGTGAGTAATATTTGTAGAGCACTTTCTCTCTTCAGTGTTTGACGTATGCATTTGCAACTAGCTAAGTTTAAGTTTGCATCAAATTCCCGATAAAGCAAAATCGGACTTAAATTATTTAAAATTTGTCATACGTCGTCATAAAATGTCAAGTCAGGGTCTTGAGTAAAACGGTGGATTCCTTAATCAAGCTCATTTAGTAAGATTTTTGCACAACAAGAAAATACATAATACACAAATTTCTTCATGAATAACAATAATTTATATTTAAAAGAAAGTGGTGTTAGTTACACTTTACAAGAAACTAAACGGGTGAAACGAAGTTCACGGGAACAGCTAGTAGATAATAAGTAAATTACAATATAAATTTAAATGAATATTCCTGTAAAAGTTACGCAAATAAAAACTCCAAAGTAAGTAAAATATTATAAACATAACATTTCAACGATTCTAATACATAAAAATACTCAAATATATACCAGAATAAATTCAATAAACACCAAACGTCGGGAATCGAACTCGAGTCTCACGTTTGGTCGTTAGGCGTGTACGTTAGCCCCTCGACCAGCAAGGCTGTCAAAATGATTACCACAATTGTACACTAAATAGTACAAAGTAAGTAGGTAAATAAATATCTTCACGCCCATATCTGTGAAGAGGTACAACAAAGGCACCCACGACTAACCAAAGATACTAAGTCCCACAATGTGATAGGTGGCAAGCCTATCGCCAACGGGGCACATATCCAATCCCGGGCAACGTTATTGTAATTAGCAAATTGAAAATACACATTTTCTATTTTTTTTGTTGCCTGACCGCGGCAATCGAACCCTGGACATTTAGAATGCAAGTCCGACGTTGGACCGCTAGACCACAGAGGCGGCCATGTTTTCTTTCGATGGCGCTAAAACCAATATTTAAACAAGCCAGTAATTTGTTTTAAAATTTGAAACTATAACATTGGAAGATTTTGAGCATGTTTAGTAAAAAATAATGTTTATTTACTCTTATTTTATGACAGTTAATTAATTGTATTATTAAATAAGTAATTAATAAACCTTACGTTAAAGACGCTGTAGGTCACTGTGCTTTTTTTGTACACAAGGTATACACAGACATATTTAAACATGTTTACAATAAACGTAATTGAAAATTACGAAATTGCCGTCGAATATAGACATATTTTTAAGAACCAATATTTTAATATAAATATTCATTTCATTTCAATTTTTATTAAAATTCATATTTTTTTATAAAATAATTTTACATTTATGGATATAAACAATCAGCGTCATTAAATGTAACTTACCCTATTATTAGATTTAATTTAATTAAGAAATTGTTTGAGTATAATATTTATATATTATTTCATAGTGATATTTAGTAATTATGTTACTTACGTCAAAACAAATATCGTTAGGTTATCCTTAAGCACTTTTTGCAAGCTTAATTTGATGTTACGTATAAAAACAGCTTAACATTGGGATTCGTAAAAAGGACGTGTGACACTAAAGGATAAACAGCTAAGATGAGCGCAAGAGTTAACTGAACTAACGCATACTCGTACATAGCCAATCATGATCCAAACCGTGCTAGTTGTACAGTCATCTACAAAAGTTCATATTACCCTATTTGTTTTTTTCTTAATATAATGTTTCATGTTCGGTTTGCGATGTCAAACTACAAAGTTAATAAACTGTTTTCCTATATGATTCTTATGGTAAGGCGTAAACATAATATTTTCATTACTAGCCGACATAGAAAAAATCGTACCGCTTGGCATTGATAGTTAAAATGAGTGAGTGAGTGAGTGAGTCATTATTGTGTGCCTGTATTATGACGAAATCAAATCCTGAAAAAAATATTTTCTTTTTATTCCCAAGAATAAAAGAAAAACTTAGAGGTTTGTGATTCTCAAGCCCAGAATCGGCAGCTAACGCATTACAAGAACTCATACTGAAGACTTGACCCACTGCTTCACACAATGGTGGAACCACGAAAGGAAAATAATGTAAATAGTGAGGATTTATTCTTTGAAAAGCAATAAATTAAATATAATCATATTATCTAGTCTTATTTATCTGAATGCAGAAAATTTTATTATGACTCATGTTTAATTGTACTTTTTAAATATTTTTAAATGAATAAGAAAGTTTCCATTAAACATTTTCGTGCATGACTGTAGACTGGTTTGAGTTGTAAGCAAATTTGCTTGCAAAACCCGCTTTTATATTTAGGCTGGAAATGTGTTTATTACAAAACAAATAATATGATAAAAAGTACTTCGTGTGAGTTTGGATGTAAGATACGAGTATTAAAGGTTCATGTAAAAATAAAAAAAATTATTTCACAGAAACTGAAACCTAAAGGTTTATTTTAAAGACATAGGTTTATTTTAATTATTAATAACATTGTGAATAGATCTACCATTTTTATGTGAGAGATTAGCGAACAAAGACACGGCTTTACCGATGGTGACACAACCGTAGCCATAAACATCATAGGTCTCATAGGTGAGTTGCTATACTGAGACC
>NJDD01011053.1:21539-36831 GCA_002245505.1 Calephelis nemesis
TAATTTTATTGTAGTACAATACGAGTATTTTATTGTATATAAATAGGTACTCTTTAGCAAGAGGTTTTAGATGTCCGACACCGTATTCAGAAACAACGATGTTGACAACGGATGACAATTGTTTAATCCATTTTTGGCAAAAGAAATGCGCATACAGCCACATTTCCACCAAAACCTACCAAGTTAAACAGTATATAACTAAGCATTGTCAAAATGTACTTTATGAATAACAAATTTTTAAACAATGTTTAAGGCTTAATCAAATGATTAGTTAAGCATTGTTTAGGAGGTTATTTAACTACTTTTTATGAATTCAGCAGTAAGTTTTTACCCGGTGGATTACCTGATACAAATCTATCAAATGATTAAATTAAAACCTATAAACAACTTCGTTACCCGGTACCATAATAATAATACAGTGACATCTTACGGTAAAAATCACAAACAGGTAATACAAACTAGCTTGAACAATGACTACGTTATGTTGTTTACAAAACTAGTGTAATTAAAAGACGGCTAAATAAACAACATAATGACCATGTTTATTCAATCATCAAGCACTCAAGATAATTTTAACTGCGTTTTCGTTTACCTTATTTGCGATCAAGGTTGTAACCATAAACGATCCTTGCTACTGCGGTGGACAAGTTATTTTTAACTTAAAATCAGAACCACAAAATATAGACAGGTTTCAGTGTGCAATATTTCATCCAGTTTGTGAGCAAAGCAATGTAATACGACAACGATTCCAAAAGAGTTTGCGCGAAAATTTGGAGTTAAAAAATCACCGAGATATTTATATTCTTTATAGCTAAGTAAATAATATTATGAAAAATCAGCGCAGACCATGACTCGGCAAAATGTACGTAGTCAGGAACAAAACCAAATTATAATGCAATCATTGATAAAACTCTAAAACATAATTTATTTTTATGTCAACATTTAAATTAAAATTTGTAAGTATTTTGTTATATATAAAAGTTTATTCTGTTTTGACATAAATTGCATTGTCAATGACTTATAAGCATCCATATGTCCAAGTCCGTCGTAACAAAAATATAATCGTCGTATCTCTTACATATTTGTAAAGAAATTCACACAATTGTGTCTATTAATTTGCCCCGGATCGCTAGAATCTGCTAATCGACAATTGCTACGCTGCGACCTCTATCAATAACATCCAAAATAATATTGGAAAAAATGTCGTCATAACTTAAAAAAAGAGATTTTTATTTGATAGGTCAGCGAAAAAGCATACGGGTCTCATGATGGTAAGAGACAACTGCAGCCTATAGACACCATAAAGCTACATTGCTGTCCTTCGACCGCGATGCTATGCCTATTGTGCAAGTGTACCGGCTATCCTACCCTGCGGGCTGGAACATGACATAGTTGTTATGACAGCGAAAAATAGGCAAGACGGTGGATCTCCACTCGGGCAAGTTGCTGCACAGCTGACAGCACTCTACTACCAAAGGTCTTGTTGATAGAGATTGCCTCTTATGTGCTGCTTGGCAGAGAGGCAGATGATCTATGCTATTGAGTGAATCCGGGATATCACAGGGAAAATAAATATTATTCACGTTGCAATGGTTTATTGAAGATGCCCAATATCGAGATTTCTGATTTTTGAGTTGTATCACATTATTTTTCTTTCCAATATTTATAAAAACATAATTACAAAAAAGCCGAATGAAGTAGCATTGACAATCCGATTGCTGTTAAATGATCCTGTTATTACAGTGCGTACGATATTGACATGTGGACGCTTACCTTAATAGAATGTCCCGCAAAAACAAATTTTTCCGCTATATTTAAATTTTGGGAATCCCTGCATTAGAGTAGCTTTAATTATATTTATAGCTGACATTAAATACTAGTCGTTATTCAATTTTGTTTTCATATACACTATTTTTTGTTACTTAAATTATAATTACTAGTTCTTATTAGTTGTTCAAGTTAGTAGGTACAATTAATAAGTCTATTGTTTTTTGTGCGTGATTTGCATCAGAGATTTGCTTGCGTTTTTTACAGATACTTGTTTTGTAACTTATTTCCATATAGAATACTTGTATTAATATTTTTTTTTCTCTAACTCTCTGTATGTCTGTTGCGCTTTCACGGTAAGACTGCTAGACAGATTTTGAAGGAATTTGATATACATAAGTACTTTCACGCGCATATACCCGAAGCGGTAGGTAGCAGTGCAATCTCTACCCACAATTAGCCGAAGACCATAAGTTCCGTAATGTAATAGTTGGCAAGCCAATCGCCAACCGGGCACATATGCAGTCCCGGGCAGCGCTATTTTATTAGGAAATAAAAAATACTTTTTTATACTATTACCGGGGACTCAAAACCGGGACCTTAAGAATGCAAATCCGTCACCGGGGCGCTAGACAACAGATGCAATTTGATATACGTAAGATATGTGAAAAACCCAGACTCAACCATAGGCCACGTCTTATATTTTACTTTTTACGAGTTTGTAATGAGGAATGAAAATTTATATGAAAATACCCTGACAAAACCACGTAAAATACGCTAGCATATAAATAAATTTCATTTTGTCATGTATAAAGTCTCTATTAGGTCAAGTAAGAGAATTTCCGATAATGTTTTAACACGAATGAATTATTTTACTGCCAGCCATTGACTTGTGAACTAAAAAACAAAGTCTATATTCCTGCCATAAGATATTTTCTAACTAGCTATGACATCAATGTCCAGTGGTTGTCTTTTTATATAAGAAAACGGAGTCTACTATTTTTATTAAAATTCATAGAGAACGGCAAAAATACTCGCAGTTAGCTACATGTTTAGAAGATCAATGTGATGATGTTAGTTTGCTGCATCCAACAAGAATCAATAGAATTTTAATGGATTTTATCATTAGACCAAGACACACAGCCCAAATACATAGCGCATCCAAATCTCTATTAACTTTTCTGATATCTTCAATGAGGTCTTCAGAACGGATGGATAAATATCACTGCAAATTGTCAGCATAGATATGACAGAAACAAAAAGATGGCAATGAAGCTATTGCATTAATTAAGAAGAGAAAAGCAATGGAGATAAAACGTCACCTTGAGGGACACCTGTGTTGATCTCACACTACTTTGACTGTTTGTCCAATGTACGAGTTAGTTGTTGACGACCATGAAGATAAGGATTGAACCAATAGATAACAGACTGATAGGTTCTATGTTCGTAACATGGCCAAGAGGATATCATGGTCTACATAATTAAACGCATTGCTGAAGTCTAGTAGAACCATTATTGTAATAATTTTTTCATCCATTGCAATATGAAAACGTCAGTAATTTTAATACCAGATTGTTTAATATTAAAGAAACTATTTCTGGATAATTTTAAACGGATGCACCGATTTTAATGTGGATTTTTTTTTTGAGTTAACATAATTGATACAGTTTTCAACATTGCAATATCACTACATAGTATAAAACGAAGTCGCTTTCTCTGTCCCTATGTCACTTTGTATGTTTAAATCTTTAAAACTACGCAACAAATTTTGATGCGGCTTTTTTAATAGACAAATTGAATGAAGAGAAAGGTTTATGTGTATATTTCATACCTATATAATATAAGCTACTTATATATAAAACATTTTGTCGGGTTTATTAAACATTTTAATTTATACTTTTTATATGCTTCAAGAGTAAAAGGGTTATAATTTTTTATTAAAATGTACAATCCT
The DNA here is from genome assembly GCA_002245505.1 of Calephelis nemesis. Classification (NCBI taxonomy): domain Eukaryota; kingdom Metazoa; phylum Arthropoda; class Insecta; order Lepidoptera; family Riodinidae; genus Calephelis; species Calephelis nemesis. Next base: position 25,261 of record NJDD01011053.1, read on the forward strand.
TTGGTTTTATTTATTTAAAATAATTTACTTAAATTATTTTACTAAACTAAATTTCCTTCTCCGTTGTTGCCTCTATCCTTTTAGCTCGTAACTCTCGTCGATGTTGCGCAAACAGCCATCTGAAAAATATATTCATCTTAATTTCTGTAACTACGTGTGTTTATAACCTGAATCCTCCTAAACAGCTGAACTGATTTGATTACAATTTTGTTCGTGTATTTCAATGAATTCTTTGGTGGTACGATATTAAGTGAAAAATAGTTGAGTGAAATTAGTAGTATGATATAGTTTTTCTGACTGTTTCACAAATGAAAATATCAAAGAATTGTCATAGAAAAGCGAATCTGACTTTTATGTGAGAGATCAGCGGATCTTCTGATGGCGAGACAGCTTTGGCCTATAGATGACATGGATGTTATAGGTGCATCTCTGACCTATGGCCGATATGAGGGCCAATTGTGGTAGTCTTTCCTCAATGCTGGAACATGACAGAGTCATTATGGCGCCAGGAATATGTACGAGTAATACGGTTGATCCCCGTCTAGACTCTAGACAAACTGCTGCACAGCACTCTACCACTATTGACCTGTATTTTAACCTTTGCTCGCTACTAGCAGAGGAGCAGATGGTCTATTCCACTGAGCGAAACCGGACCAATACGGATTATTTACAGTAAAATTTACAACGTATTGTTCGTCCATGTCTCCTAAGTAGAATACCATTTGCCTCATTGTCTGGATGTTCGTCAAAGGGCGAGGTTTGTTTAAATGTCTCATTATCATTAAGGCCAATAGTAAAAAGCAACAACTCACTTAGGTAGGAATCCACTAAGTTGCATGTTCCTGTCGCCATAATGAAACTGTCACAATTCGGACCGGAGGGTAGGGTGACGTTGGAGATTACTTGCAGAATAAGCTTAATATCCCGGCCACAGAACAGAGATGCACTAGGTCATGGCTGTCTTTTGTATTTTTGGCTTTCTTTTTACATAAAAAACCCAGTAGATGACTCGCCGGCTGAGTTAGTTTAAATTTCTTATAAACAAAGTTTTTTGTAAAACTGTAACATCACTGACAACACAGTGTTACCATTTTTGAAGTTTCAGTGAGGTACATTTTTAATTTATTGGAATGTATTTTTTATGATATTGGAAGGCAACCAAGCAGACGGATTTCCTGATGATAAGAAATTTACGCCGCCTAGAGACACCAAAGGTGGTAATGGTATGTTTCCAACCTTAAGCTGAGATGTTAGGAAAAGTAAGTTTACCGGCTACCTTATCCTCCGTAACGGAACAAATTAACGGCATTATGGCGGCAGGAATAGGTAAGGAGGTGGCGCCAATCCAGGCGAGTCGCTGTAAGACTACTACCTAGTATATAAGCAGACATGTTTCCTAATTAAATAAATATACATCACGTGACACCAAAGATTTCAATGATGCGTTGTTGATATAAAGTGACTTCATGCCTGTGTCTCAGAATAGCAGGCAGAGGTACCTAGCAGACTCAAGATTAGACGAAGAAACTTTTAGTCTCATAATGCGACAGGTGGCAAACCTATCGTCAGCCGTGCACATCTAATTCAGGACAATAGCACATATATAAAAAAAACGCGTTTCCGAGATTCCAGAGCCAGGAATCGAATCGGGGCCTTATTTAGTCAACACCAACACCAAATCAATAGACCACAGGCGTTTGACTAAACTTCACCACAAAAAGTTTATCTATAACTTGGAATTTAAGCCTCTTGTTATAGTGAATTTATTACCCTACTTTCTAAAACCAAAAATGAATAAATTCGAGCACGAGCACGATTCGAAAGATGTTATGTTGGCATAAATACTTTAAGCGGGATGCAGAAATGTTCGTTTGTCCGTATCCTATTTCCATTCTTTATCGTTGTTTAAATCCAAGAACTTTAGAGCGCAGATAAGTGTAGTCCTTGTCTCCATCACTTGCTCTTTTAAAGCCTTTGAAACCTACTTGCGATGGATCTGAACGTAATTGTCGCCAATCGAGACTACCGTACCGTATCGCTAGCGTTCTTGGGTTGCGACTTTGAATACGTAACGAAGGTACGGTACGGACAAAAGAACGTGTCTGAACCCAGCTAAATGTGACAAGTATCATAGTGTTTCTTGATGGGAAAGCAATTTCCCTATACCTTCTAAAGGAGGAGTTCAACCTCGATTTTTATGTACGCCGAATAAATAGACACAGTTCTTTAAAGGTTTATATATCATCTCCGTGGTTCAGTAGTCAGTTGTTGGCTTAGCTTGAATAAATCGAACCTAAAACATTCGATTGCCGGCTTGGGTAACTTGAAATGAGTGTATATTATTTATACCAAACAAAATGGGGAACGTCAGGGAAGTAAAAAACCATCGTCAGGGAAAGTGGAAAAAACCACAATTAAATTTTGTCTGTACAAACTGCTAATAGCTATTAATATCAAGCGATACGAAATTTGCCAGATCAGCTAGTTTTACATACATACATACATACATATCTTTACGCCAAGTCCCTTACGGGGTAGGCAAAGAGTATCGAGTGCCAGACCTCACGATCCTGACAAACCTGTCTTGCTTCCTTCACATTCATTACCGGGATCATGTGCCCGGGATTGAATAACCACGTTGGTGATAGGTACCTCTGGCTATCTTTTGGTCATACGGGTTTGATATACTTAATATGTATCTGTCAACAACATCCCACTTTTAGTATCTATCTCTGAACATAAAGAAATCCATCTGCATGTTTGTCTTTTAACAAATAACATGAAAACTCACAGTAACATTCCTAATGGTGGTATTGTCATGCAGGCGCTGAAGATGAAAACTGTTCCTGTAAAGACTGGTATCGTTTTGGAATATATCAGTGAATACGTTGGGTCGAACACCAGAGCTGCCAGAGTTTCCACTATGCTGAACAGTGAATTCATTTTACCTGAAAGTAGATTTTTTTAATGATGATATTGAAAGGCAAACAAGCAGATGGATTTTCTGATGGTAAGGTGATAAGAGTGCGTTGCCAACCAGAGGCCGGGATGTTAGGCCTCAAGCAAAAGTAAGTTTACCGGCTACCTTATCCTCCGAACCGGAATCTCATCATACAAAATTTACATGATCATAAAAGCTTGCAGCGATGATAAATCTTTATATATATAATTCTTCTGTGAGTGTGTATGTCACTGAACTCCTTCTAGACGACTTCTAGAAGCGATACGAAGTTTGCTGGGTCAGCTAGTATTTAATAAAATTGAATTTTTAATAATTTAAACTTAGGAGATTTTACATAATTAGGTAAATTACCATTACTTAGTTTATTTACGATACTAATTCGCGCGACAAGCTTTTGCTATCGTATAAATTGTTTTTAATATGGTTACAAATTGATGGTTAATATTTAAAAAAAGATCACGCTCTAAAGTACGTTTGATTATTTTTTTTTAAAAAGCTTTTGCAATTTGAATTTAGTTGCATTTCACAATATACCATAGAACACTCATGAGGATAATTAGTATTTCATTTATGTAAGTCCGAACATCAAATTTGAAGATATCAAGACGTAATAATGCATCTTTATCGCATGTATGTACATATTCATGTATATATACACATTTATATAAATTTACCCCCAAAAAAATAAAACTAGCTTGTAGCTGGGCAAAAAAGGAAGCGATGCCGAATAAAATGAAAATATTGAAATATTTTTTCCGGTTGCAACATGTCATAGGAGACGAGCTTTCACTGCCGGCTACATTTCATTTTGCATGTTAATTTTTACCTGCCAAAAACATAAACCGAAGCTTTTAGTGTAAAAAATGATTGAATTAAGAAAATAATAAAAAATACCCATTTCTTCTGTGTGCACCAGTTTTGAAGCCATCGATCTCAAAGAAGTAAACGTAGTGGCATTTAAAATTTCTACGATAGGAACTGAAAAGAGAAAAGATTAGGTCTAATACAATAGCATAGCATTGTTAAATAATTATCTAAGTACACTTGATACAGGGTTGGGAATTGATAACTCTCTCGATCTTTAAAGCAATTAAAACTTAAAAAATGTGAGTTATATTTTTTATCCAATGCAAAATTCAAAATGGATTCTTATAATAGTAATAATTACAATTTGACAATTACATTTTAAATAAATTATCATTTTCGCCTTAACTTTCATGTATTAAAATTTGGCTGGCCCTTTTAAAGTGACCCAGTATAGGACCTGCTTTCAAAAAATGAATTTTACAAAAGATACAAAGTTCTGTCGCACCTGCAGTAGGTAATTTTCTAGTACGTAAATACATTTAAAAAAGGCTCCTTAAGGTGTGGTATCCTACCTAATACACAAATTTTGAAATCAGGTGTGCGATACACCTGATTTCGTATCCCGATGATCGAGTATTCGTATCCTGAGTATGGATGTACATTTCGATCACATCGTAACCACGTGCAGAAATTTTCACTTTTTTCTGTGATGCTGTGTGTGTGTGTATATGTGTGAAAATGTGCGCGCGTCTGTGTGTGTGTGTGTCTGTGTATGTGTGACATGATCGCGTATTATTTTGCGTCCTCACTAATAAAAAAGATACACGTCTATGTCTGGCGTCGGAGATCTTATACACCAAAATAACTTTGAATTATTGTGGACCTAGCCTAAGGATTAGAATCGAAACATGATAAATTTTACGCGATCATAAATAAATAAATAAATATGTCAGGACAACTCACACAAATTGAATCTAACCCCAAAGTAAGCAAATTATATGCTTGTGTTATGGGTGTTAGTCAACGATACTATTACATAGAAATACTTAAATAGATACCAGAATAAATTTAATAAACACCCAGACCCATCATACAGATCATATAAAGTTTGTTTCGAGAATTATAAAAAAATATTCTAAATTCGTCAGTTGCGTTAAAATTTAATCAATCAATATTGAATAAAATTATTGATTCATTTCAAGAGAAATTTAGATGAGTTTAAAGTGTAATGTCAAAATAAAGTAGTCGTGAAAAAGATATTTTCGTATCGGCAAAGAAAAGAAAAGAAAGTGCTAATAAGTTTTTACGACTTTGATGTACACGTCATATTCTAATATATTAAAAATTACTTTTACAAATAAAATACACTTTTGTGCGTTACAAAAATTATACGACAACATTTTGTTACGCAAATCCGAATCAGTAAATATTTATCATTAAAAAAAATAAGTAAAAAATAATCTTTGTCACTGATAAACAATCATATATTTTTTACTGTAAGTTACGTTTAACTTATGTCATGGTGACACATAGTTATTTTTTGAAAATATAATTGATCCAAAAAATAGCATTTGATGAAAATTAATAATAATTGACTACATATTTAAAGTTGATAACATTAGTCAAGATTAGCTAAAGGATTAAAAATAGATCGAACAAGACGTCACTAAACTCTAAGTTAATAATTAAGTTGTATTTTCATAAACAAAATTCTCAATTCTTATTATTCAAATAAAAAAAAATTAAATAGCCCAGGACACAGAACTTAATTTCTCTTAAAAAGTAAAAAAAAATCGGTTAATCTCCCCACTTACATCAGCCACAACTTTTAAACGACTCAACCAATTTTCATTAAATATGTCTCGAACACTCGCATATAAATTCCTTAATACAAAAAAACTAATTTGAAATCACTGCATCGGTTCGGGAGTTATGATGCCACAGACAGACACACAGACAGACAGACACGATAAACCTATAACACCCCTCTTTTTTGCGTCGGGGTTTAAAAAAAGTAATCCAAAACACATACCCATAAACATCTGCAAGTCTGTAGTTACAAAAGCTATATAGATGGAGCCGACTAACTTGCTGGATATTGAAATGATACAAAGCATAGAATCATGGAACCCCCAGAGCTTGCTGAACACGCTGATTGAAAACAAGGCTCCTGAAAAGAAAAAAATGGGGCTGATTCTGTTGGACATAATAATTTATAGAGCGGCGCCATCGAGAGAAAAGATGGTCGAAGTTTTTTCATAATTATTGAATTTCGTGTTTATATTAAGTGAAATTAGTCAATTTTGGTGGCATTTTGTTCAGTAAAAATGCACAAATGAAATAATCATGAAGAAAGTAGCGTATCGTGTATTTCCTCATTGCCGCCAAATCTTTACTCAAGAACCGACATGACTTTTTTTGACGACTTGTGACTAATTTTGAATAATTTAAACCCGATTTTGGCAAACTTGATGCAAATTTCTACTTGACTAATAGCAAAATATTAACGTGAAGCCCAAAACTTAAAGAAAGAAAAGAAAGTTGTTAATTTGGCAAATTAAAAGAGTCACATTTATGTAACCGTAACCAGAGATTAGTAAATATATATTGTCTTTGCTGTAAATAACTTACAAAAAAACAGCTTTTTTAGTTTGTTACGCATTTTCTCCGCCAATAGCCATCTAATTGTGATGGCTTTTCTTAGAAACAGAGGTCATAGTTTCTAGGTGGTGCCATATTAATTTCAACATGGTACAACCAGTGGTTTTTGAGTAATACTAAATAATGCATAAATTTTCCACTTATCTTGACGACCTCATCATTGACGTTCATTTTATTTTCCTTTACCTTTTGTCAGATATAAAATTTAAACAAGAACCGATGGCTGAAAATTTATAAGGAGGCAGCTCAGATGAAAGTTGATAGCTTAAAACCAGGAGAAGCACGTAAGATACTTTTTATCCCGTTCGAATGTGAGGAAATTAATAAAAACAATATTTTAATTTATCTCACACAAACTGAATGCCCTTCATTTCCTCAATAACATAGTTGGGTTATTTAATTTTTGAGCGAAGATAGTTGGGAGTGGATAGTAATACAGGCTACTTTTATCCCAAAATCTAAAGGCTTTTCGTGTGATAGCTAAATAAGTTTAACACTGGGCATATCCGCAGGTAAGATCTAGTAGATTATAAATGTAACGACAAAACATACCCAAGGAATGTGTTATAATACTGTAAGTTGAATAGAAGCTGTATTTCAAAGCATCCCATTTCAGTCTGTATCTCACAAACATGTAAGTGATTATCCTTTCACCTGCAACGGAAAATATGACATAAAGTACTTGAAATAAGGTTCACTTTGGAACGAAAAAAATTAGAAAATAGTAGAGAATTTTCAAATCTTTGATAATTCAGCGAATGTTTTGTAATGATACAAATAATGTTGTGTGTCGGAATGTGCATTATGTGATACATAAAGACATTTCCAGAGTTGAATATTTCTCACATTTTTATACATAAAGCAAAATATTTTTCAGTAATGTGCTTTACCGCTCATAGTATAGGATCCTATTACAATAAACGTTTATCTTTTAATTTTGTTTCATTTATTTTAAAATACTTTTGTATTTAATTTTGCGTTTATAAGCAACAGGAGTAAAATGAGTAGGCGGTTTACCGTTAGCGATATCCATTACAGACAATTGCAACGCCAATGGTACTGTAATGTAATTAACAGTATTCTATTTTCAAATTCGGGCAAAAATGCATTTACACCTACGCGTCCCGAGTCTGGTATGCACTTAGTACAAAATTTTCAAGTGTGCCTAGTTGGTGATAATTTTGCCATCATTTAACATTGAGGCACTTAATGTTTTCAGCTAGTCGTGGGTACCCTGCTTGTACTTCTAACTTCAGATTTGGAATACGGAGGTTAAGGTACTTCAATGTAGTTGTTATTTAGGTATTTCATAGTAATTCCGCAGTAAAAATAAATACCCTATTAAAGTTCTGAAAGACGGTATCTGCTGAGAGCTCTTATAATATTAATAATATCCTCCGGGTATTAATAATGAGTAAAAACACCAAACAGATACAGCTTCATTTATAAATTATGACTCACTACCTACTAACCAAACAAAATTAAATTCGAAATTTGAAAACCCCGACACAATAACTTAATTTCCCTTTAAAAAGTAAAAAATTTGTAATCTCCCCACTTTCACCCCCACAACTTTTAAACAGCTCAACCGATTTTCATCAAAAATGTCGAAGAACATTCGCACATAAGCAACCTTTAATAAATAAAAAACTAAATTGAATTTACTGCATCAGCTCGGGGGTTAAAAATATAGTCTATAATACACTGCGAGTAGTGACACCCATAACAATTAAAATAAAATAGTCGAGTAGTTAATGGATGGTATTACTATATATAAAGTATCTTTACGTCCATATCCCCGAAGAGGTAGGCAGAGGCAAAACCAGGGCACCCACGATTAGCCGAAGATACTAAGTCCCACAATGTGATAGGTGACAAGCCTATCGCCAACCGAGGCACAAATAAATAAATAAATAAAAAATAAAATAAATGCCCGGGCATAACTTTTTTTATTAGAAAATTGGAAAAACCACATTTTCTTTTTTGTTGCCCGACCCGGGAATCGAACCAAGGACCTTATGAAGCCAGCCAACACCTGGACTGCTTGACAACAGAGGCGAATAGAATTATAGAATTTATTACCATGATTTGGTCCGTAGACGATTCCAACTGTTGCTAGGGTCAGAAGAATCTTTTTTCTCATTCCACCATCGCGCTTTTTGAAGGCAACTACAACCGTTTCCTTGATGAGAGACACAATATCCAGTAACTTCAATTTTTCTTGCTAAAACGTGAAAATATGTTTGTAAAAAACTGATCTTAATGCAGTGCGGTGTTAGGTATTCATTATAACAAAATAAAGAAGAGTATAAAGGTTACAGCTGAGGTAACCTAAAAAGTGTTCTTTGTCCGCCTCGTTGGTCGAGGGGCTAGCATCCACGCTTAACTCCACTAACCATTTCTGAGGATCAAGTTTGATTCCTGAAGATAGATTTGTATGATGAACATTTAAATGTCTGCATTTTCGGGTCTGGGTGTTTATTAAATTTGTTTTTGCATCTACTTAAGTATTTCTATGTATTAGTATCGTTGACTAACACCCATAACACAAGCATATAATTTGCTTACTTTGGGGTTAGATCCAATTTGTGTAATTCGTAATGGAATATTACTATGGGTATTTATTAAATTTGTACGATATTGCCTTATAGTCAAAAACGATTCATTCATGGCCTTGAAAGTCAAATAAGTAGACAGATTCCATGAAAGTAAAAAAAGGGGAATTAAAACAATAAATGCCAAACGCGAAAATGGTGTGCTGCCAGACTGAGAGGAGGCTGTTAAGTCTCCTGCGTCAGTAAGTTATGCCAGCTACTCTACTCTAGTTCGGAGCACGACAGTGGCGAACATTGACATGGAAATGATTACTAGTACTGGGGTACACTAGGTCGCCTCTTACTAATTGCTAGAAGAACAGTTGGTTACTAATTTTGTAAGAAGCCCAGGATAAACGCACATCTAAACTAATTGTATACATCAAAATGTTTTTTTTTGCGGTACATATGGCCCTTCCAAAATAAATGAAAAATAACATGTTCAAATGGCTTTTGGATTGTTTATAAAATGAATTGAAGGAAGATTTTATTCCGGACGTGTGAAAAAAAAACATATTAATGTCTTGATAAATAGTTATTAAACATATTTTATTATATTATGTAGGTACTTAATACTGTCAAAAAATTTGAAGATTCATTTGGGTAAGGTCTTGATTGTGGAATGTCAAATTTCTATATACATTTTTTTTCCTATGACTGAAACAAAGGTGTACGCTCTTTCTCATTATAGTTTCAAGTTTTAAGAACTTGTTTGTATACCTAATAGTAACGAGTTTGGAGGAAGATAGATAGGTCCGCAAATATCGTGATACTTAGCACTCGATATTTGCTGCCTACCTTATGGGAAAATTGACGTAAGACAGATAGATTGTATTTTCAATAATAATTAATTATTATTTCAAATGTTAAAAAATGAAAGAAAATTTACCGGATATAAAAGTGAAAGAAAAAATTAGTGTGATAATTATTCACAAATATAATCCCAGTCAACCCGAAGTCTGGTAGAGTCAACCTCTAACAAATGTAGACACAATATGTCTTCGTTTCTTTAATGATAAGTATACCTACCTATATTAAATATTATATTTAACGATGACTCCGTTTTGGCAAATAAAGTATATTTTTGGAATGATTAGCTTCGAAAATTAAACCGAAAAGTCGTAAAATATTTTCTTTGACCTTAATTTTACGAAAAGTAAAAAATTGTACGAAGAAGTGCTTCTAAGTGCAAACGTGCACAAGGTAGAAGCCAGTGACGTACCTACATTATTAATAGTGTCTTTAAGTCACAGTTATCTCTTACCATCAAGCTAATTGTGTTTGTTCGTTATCTTTTCACATGCACAACAAATTTTATAATCTCACCCTATTAGCTTAGAAATAAAATAAAACCGAGTGGGCTTAGTTATATTTAATACAGAATAGTTAAAAATATTGATATTACCTTTTCGGAGTAATTAATTCCAGGTTTCGTTTTAGTTTTCAAGCAGAAAAATCCATATGAGAATGTCATAATGTAAATTAATCCAGAGAGTGCAAAAATACCATAATATCCCCACAGTTTAAGCAAAATTCCACTTAATGCTGTTCCAATGGGTACACCCGCAGTCATGCATAAATTGACAAGGCCAACTCTAAAAGTGCGCGATTCTACGTCTGTTATATCACTTATGTAGCTGAATACACCCAAAAATGCCATCACATACCCTCCTGTGATCGCTGGAAAAATCGCTTCAAGAAACATTGTTACTTCAACTGCAATCTCATAAAAGAATACGGTACTTATGATATTACTTATACATACAAGGAATTCACCACAGATAGGAAGTAGGATGCAAAGCTTTCTATTACCCGTTCTATCACTCCATGCACCCATCACAATTACCAGAAAAGTCGGGATTGATGTCTGTACTATGCTTTTCCATGCTTCAATAGATGATATCACTTTTTGCACTTCACCTTCATAATATGTTAAATTTCCTGTCCTTTGAATCAAAGCATCACAAATTTCGTCTCCAAAATTTAGTTTCACACGACATGCTTTATCTAAATTGAGATTCTGAATCGCAAGTCTTGCTAACATAGATGGTATTATGATACCAGCAAGTATAGGTTCTACAGTTATGTTTGATTTTATTCGCCATAATTTTTCAACAAAATTAAGCTTTTCTAAGGGTTCTGGTTCATTTGCTTTGTTTTCATCTAACGGCTCTTCTTCATGTTTTTGAAGCGCTTTCTCAGCCGCATACATGTTTCAAACTTTACCCTCTGAGTGCTACATTCAAACTAAATATTAACTCAAAGAATAGTCAATCATTTAATAACAGAGCTGTTGTTATCAAAAAAAGTAGTAAGGATGATGCTTTTATTTCAACATTTATATATGAGATATTACTAAGCACTATTTGCTTTTGTTATACCAATCTACATAATATTCTTATCTGCGTATATGTATGTAGCAAAAAGTATACAGATGAATATTATAGTTTTAACTTTTGCATGGGCAAATTACTCAATATTTTGTATATTTAGACTTTGGCTTATTATTACATACGTAACGGTACCTTGTAGTTAATAAGTCTTCAA
>NJDD01011054.1:0-13208 GCA_002245505.1 Calephelis nemesis
AATTTTCAGACCCTGGCATTTTTTCATTTTTAAGACGCTTTAACTCGCATGTTTGTGGTAAATATGGTATAAAGTTCTTTTTTAATCTGCTGTTTGGATCGTTGCTTTAACTTCTCTTAAACTCTAACTCAAATATCTGCTTCATTAACTGAAAAAGAAACGTGAATTAAGATAAAACACTAAATAACTTCTTAAAAAACGCAACAAACCTGTCGTTTCAACTATTTCCAAATTTTTAAGGAGTATTTTTACAAAAACTTTATGATAAGTTTTTCGTTGCTCTTTTCATTTGCTTTTAATGATGAAGTAAAAACAGAAGATATGTGTATTACAACTAACATAAAGTATTTTCTTTTACAATTTGTAATAGAAATAAAATAGAATAGGTTATGTTGTTATGATGTTGTTTATTCACAGTTGACTTGACGATGATCGACAAAGACATTAAATTTATACAGCCATGTCTTTATTTGTTTATTAAAAATTGACGTCGGACGTTGAAAACAAAGTCATGTTGAATTTCATTTTCAATAAAACTTATGTACAGATGAGAAAATATATAATTGTAGTTGAAATACTATTCGTTTTCAAGTAATTTCTGTTTCATTCTTTCTCGGACCAAATCTCGACAAAGGAATGTAAAGCGTGTGTAAATACAGGGACATCACTATCTATTCAATTTATTGCCGTCTTAGAACTGTCAAATTAGACAGAAATTTTAGAAGTATGGTGACAACGGAATACGATTTCTCTAAAACTAATTTAATATTAGAAAATTTTAGGTTAGTTTAGAATTAGCGGTGACACAACAAAATCGGCACCAATATCTAACTAAACTAATTTTATAATACAAGCGATTACAATTAGGACTGCGTTAGGCGCGTTAGTCCTAGCATTATTCCACCCTCGCAGTCAATACTAGGTACAGTTCTGTGCAACAGCTCACTCGAATTGGCATCCTTTATTCTCGCCACCATAATCCTACTGCAACTGCTATTGTCGTATTCCGTGTCTATTGTTTTTTACAGAATTTATATAGCTTTTAGTACAGTCAAATGAAAAAGAGGAAAATGTCAGCATCGCTTCCTTAGCACCCATTTTGCTACCTGTACATTCAAGCATCCCATTTTTGTTTCTTATACTCATGGTAAAGCTTGATCCTTATTATGCACTTACCATCAGAGTATGTGCATACTTCTAAACAAAACCAACACAATTCGACAGCAAACCGTCAAGCACGACCGTTTACATTCCAAGGGTCATGAGAATGTGAACCTTGCGTAAGGGTCTACGCTTACTGTTATTACCCGCACATTGTACTGATGTTGATGTTACATGTCTGTCGATGTACCTATGTCCGTAACTATGTATACTTTAAATAACCCATTCGTTGTAAATAAAACAAAGAAAAGTTTTTAATTAAAAAAGAGTTGATTAATTTGTTAGTATGTTTTTTGTTTGTACCACTAATAGGATCATAATAAAATGTGTATGTAATTTCAACCTTGCCTAAAAGAATAATCGCGAAACATACAAAAAATATGCCTACCTCTTCGGGGATATAGGCGTGAAAATACTTTTCCTTTTCCTGTTTTTTTTAATTCGAATTGTTAACCTCTTACTTTTTAGTCTGTAAAAAAAATTGATCATTCATAAGCATCGTTGCCTAAAAATCCATATCACAAGAGTAGTTATTTTGGAATATTAATCGATTTGCAACTAACCGACTCCAGAGGAAAGGCGTTATCAATTCTTCTGCATATTTTTTGTACATTTGTTACGCGATTGCTCGGCCGATAATGTATTTTGATAGTTTCTTTTTCGATAAATTGGTCCTGATTCGAAGGGTTCCATATTAAGGGGTTGGACCACTTTTTAAAAAACTTTGCTCTGTGCCGACAAACACTGTGTAGTTTTTAAAATAATCTAACAATTAATGATTTTTTCTGAAATCTCTCATTATCATGAGTACTTCCTGTTTGAAATACATTTCCAAAAAATATACAAAATATTCGCTGCCTATTCCGGCTTCGCTCGGATGGTAATTTTTTTGATTATAAATTGAGATGTAAGCTATCTTATCTTTCAAGTTGGATAAAAATAAACAATGTATGCAAATTTGATTGAAATTGGTTAAGTAGTTTAGGAGTCCATCGCGGACAAACGACGGATTTATTATATTGTGATGAGATTATGCTATCTTATAAAAATGACAAATTCTTTCTATTACTAATATTCACTGAAACTGTTTAAAGGATGTAATAATGCTTGACATCGCATTTTTTTCATTTTGTATGAAAATTTATACCTATTAGATATTTGAAGTAAAGAGTTGATAAATTTCAAAAACCGAGACGAGATTTCAAATTATTTAGATGTTTTGTCGATTGCTTTTATTTTGCAACTCAGGTAAAGCACTCGTAATATGCAGCCTTCTAAGATATCAGATTTAATAATAAATTAGAGAAATATTACATAACTTTGATGGTTTGTCGCCTCTATGGTCTAGCGGTCCGGGTGTTGGACTTGACTGCATGAGGTCTCGGGTTCGAATCCCGGGTCAGCCAACAAAAAAGGAAATTGGATTTTTCCAATTTTCTAAAAAAAATGTTGGTCGGGATTGGAAATGTGCCCGGTTGGCGATAGGCTTGCCACCTATCACATTGTGGGACTTAGTGTCTTCGGCTAGTCCTGGGTGCCCTGGTTGTGCCTCTGCCTACCTCTTCGGGGATATGGGCGTAAAGATACTTTTTGATGGTACATTTAGTTTAGGGAGTTTTTCTTATGATCAGTGATTATTTTAACAAATTAAAACTTAGCTCTTTTTTGGAATTGGCACGTGTCCTTTGATCAAGATCTTACAATTGATTATTAAGTTACATACAGTAATAAGTTATTTCTAGTGCGCGTCGATGATGTGGTACTGAAATAGGGCCAGAGGTTTGGTTGTTTTAGCCTAAGAACTCACGGAACGGTTTTTACCCGCGCCCGCGACGGTTACGGGCCAGCAGTTTCTGTAGAATGTAGCACATTTCACGACGCGTTTTACACCCGCAGCGCCCGCGGTTGTTTGCGGTTCCCGCGTCTGCGGTCGCCCGTCTATAGTATCGTACAAGTTTGCAGCGATGATTTCAACCGCGACGGCTATTTCACCTCACAAATTAGTAGTCTCATGAGTTCTCAAATAAAACTGCAGTTTCACGATCGCCGCGGGCGAGGGTAAAAACCACTCTGTAAGTTCTTAGTCTTACTGTGCTTAATTTATTTTTGTTTAGCTTGCTTGTTTCAATGTTCGTGATACAGCCGATTATAGGAAAAGACCTTAAGTAGAATGACCTACCATAATACGTAGTAGGTTATTACAGTTGCCACGTTGGGTTAAAGATAGGGAAATAAGTAAAAAATGAAAACGCCAGGTGCTGCATATACAGGTTGCTCATAAAACTTAACCTTCACCCATTCAATTACCTGTAAAGGGTTATAAGTTTAATTTCCCTGGTGTTCTTGAAAATTATTTAATTTTAATTCCCCTAATATATTATTTGATAATGATTCTAATTATGATTAACGATAATGATAAAAATATGATATCATTGATCTAGAAAGTAAAGTGGATTTACGAATTAATGTTGAAAGGAACACTGTGAGCTGAAAACTGTGTGAAACTGTGAGCTTTTTTTTGAGTAGTCACTCAATATATTTTTTTTAATTTAAAGTAAAGTATCTTCACGCGCATAGGTAGGCAGAGGCATAACCAAGGCACCCACGACTAGCCGAAGATACTAAGTCCCACAATTGAAAATATACATTTTCTATTTTGTTGCTCGACCGGGGAATCGAACCCGGGGCATCAAGAAGTCAAGTCCGATGCCGGACTACTAGACGACAGAGGCAATTTTTTATATGTTCCACCAAGTTTACACACATGATTTTAATTTAATTTTGATGAAATAACACATGACATTTTTTTTATTTTTTTTTTGCTTCAGAAGCTTGTATTGGTCATTGGTAATTGTAACCATCGTAATTTTAATAATTTAACTTTATAATCAAGTTATTGATCTAATAGATCAATAATCAAGATTGTACAAATGGCAAATACTACTCATACTTTTTAATGACTTATGCCCGGTTACTATATGCAAGAAACGAGTCGTTTTGCTTACAAATGGCAGTGTTTTGTACGAATAGTAATAAACTTAACTACGGTCGTTTGTTACCGACTGTTAACTCGAAACATTTTGTGTAACTATGAGTAACGCTTCGTCACTTTCAGGCAAACTACTAGTGGTTATACTAACGAGTTACGGTTCGTTGATTACAGGAACACAGCTTAAGGCGAATAATTTTAGAAATTCGCCCGGAATTAATTACTATTCCGGCCGCCAATATAACTGTGCTCACTACTGCCCTGAAAAAAACAGTAGCAAAACTTATGGAAAATCCCATGTTAGTCAAAGATGAACCCTTCCTTAACACTCACAATGTAGCATTCTAATGAAAATAAATAAAATATCGACAGACAATAAATAAATAAATATTCCTGAACAAATTACACTAATAGAATCAAACCCAAAAGTAAACAAATTATATGCTTGTGTTATGGGCGTTAGTCAACGATACTAATACATAGAAATACTTAAATAGATACCAGATTAAATTTCACCCAGACCCGGAAATGCAGACATCTAAATGTTCATCATACAAATGCCTGCATATCATAAAATTATAGCATACATATCATACAAATGGAAATCGAACTCGAGCCTTGATTTGTTGATTGGTTGATCGGTGTAACTACACTAACTAGGCGTGGCGTGTACGCTAGCCACTCGACCAACGAGGTGGTGAAACAATTATAATTTTATTCGATACATATATCCAAGTTACATATATCTTTTTCTGTTATAATGTTGTAGCTGGGCTCGTATATAAAATTTAAATAAAATACGAGTGTGGCTCAATACTTAAAAAATATTTACAATTTGGTATCAACCCTAGGTAAAAGGCGAGCATAGTTTACGTGGGTAACCAAAAAGACCGTAAATAATACATGCTGTGTAGAAACTTGTCCGGGTAGGGATTCACCACCTTACCTATTCCTGTCTCCATAACTACACAGTCGTGTTCCAGCTTGAAGAGAAAACTACCCTAGTTTACGCAACTTTTACATCAATGGTGTCTATTAGCCATTAGGAGAACGGTGCGCTTGTTAGCTTCCTTATCCTATTTTACTAGGTGGTAGAGCTTCGCAGCGACTCGTCCGAATTGATACCACCGCCTTACCTATTCTTGCCGTCAGTTGCTTGTCGTTGACGTGTTCCGGTTCTGAGGGCAAGATAGCCGATAAACTTACTTTTTGCTCGAGGCCGAACATCCCGTTCTCAGGTTGGCGGCGTGAATTTTTAACAATTAGAAAATCCGTCTGATTGTTTGCCTTATAATATCATAAAAAAGTGGGTTGCACTCCGGGAGTGTAGGCAGAAACGAAAAATTGAATATTAAATTTTTATATTTTGGCATGGTAAGGGAATAATTTTGCACGAATTGCTTTAATTATCATTATGAAAGTACTATCCTTTATGAGGTAGAATACAATATTCATTTATTGCGCTATCGTACACAAACACGACAACACAAACATTCGCGCAAGCGCCCTGCGCCGTCTTACGAATTTTTGTCTTACGAATCAGGTCACGTGTCCTGACGTGAATTTAGAAGTTTTATCCCATTCCAAAAAAGTGCGCAAAGCCGCTAAAGAAGTTTTCACTTCAAAAAGCTTACCCCTTAATATATTTTAAAATATAGGGTATGTTTATAGATCAACCTGTACCAAGTGGGTGTAAGCGCAACAGGTGGGCGCCGTACACACGCCGATCGCGTGCCGGGAACCAAATTGTTGATTTGCTGAATAAGCTTCAGTCTACACTTGGCTTTTATTATTTAACACTTTACATTTAACTCTCAAGAGACTTGGAATCTTCTCCGTGTTGGTTAGGGTTCCCAACCCCCACGGAATGCCCGGGAGACTCCGGTAATAATGGCTGATCTCCCGAGCTCCGAGATGCAATAATACCTCCTGATTTTTTTTAATCCAAAGCTTCTAACATAAATTAAGAAAATCAAATCTAACTTCTTCGGAAACAGTTACAAATATATGCTTCGATTTTTCATGTAGATCTTTTAAAACTATGATAGGAACTCCTTAAATACTCGTATTAGATGCCGCTCGAAAACAATGTAAATATAAATTTATAAATAAAAATTAATATTTACACAAGTTTTCTGTTGTAAACTCCATCTCTTCCCCCTTTTTGTTAAAATACTCCCAGGTTAGTTCATTTGAGAGTTAGGAACCCTAGTGTTGGTCCAGACTCCAGCACCCTGACTGAAGTGATAATCACTGAGTTAAGTGTACGTGAAAAAGCTGTCAAAAGACGGGTTTTATATTTGCTATTTCCAGTGACGCGGACGACAGAAATACAATGGAGATAGCAAATACAAAACACGTCATTTGATAGCTATTTGATATACACTTTATCCAGTGATCATCACTAAAAAGATACGGAATAGACCCGCATGTCCCTTGAGAAAAGTAAATAATTTTCACTGTCACGTAGCTCGTATAGCGTGCACCGGTTAAAGTATCAACTATTCCTGCCGTCATAATGACTCTGCCAAATTCTAGTTAGCCGGTATACTTTCACAATAGGCTTAACATCCCTGCCACAGGGGAGAAACGCACATGTAACATCTGTGGTGTGTATAGGTCACGGTTGTCTTTACCATCAGGAGAGTGTGTATACAATTGTTAAGAATAAATGATAAAAATCCCTGGACCAGTCACACAAATTGAATCTGACCCCAAAGTAAGCAAATTATATGCTTGTGTCATGGGTGTAAGTTAACGATTCTAATACATAGAAATACTTAAATAGATACCAGAATAAATTTAATAAACACTCAGACCCGAAAATGCAGACACCTAAATGTTCATCACACAAATGCCTGCCGCCGTCGGGAATCGAACTCGAGACTCGCGGTCGTCGACGTAGTTAGGCGTGTACGCCAGCCACTTGACCAACGAGGCGGTCAATATTAATCAGCATTAATAGTAACATCCTTTCAAATCTGGTTTATTTCTTATATTAGTCGGAGGAAACAGAGAGTTAAATACTTTTTATTGCATTAAGTTTCACAACGTTTCAAATCACGTGTTTCAAATTAATGCTATGAGTGTGCATTTTTTCAATACCATTTTTTTGGCGCGTAGTTTGTTGTACGTAATACGTATCTACTAAATACTAACACACATATTAAATATATTATCTCACTCTTCTTATTCTATAGATCAGCGGTCAGCAACCCGCGGTCCGCCGGCGTTTTACTAGCGGCCCGTGTTATGTTATGTTTTGGTAAATAAGTTCTAAACATCAAAATAAATGCATGAACTTTACGCGGTTGACTGTATAATATACGGCGTATAGTGTAAATTTAGACTCAACAACGCGATTTTCTGCGTCCATTTTAATTTTTCTATGGGATATGACCAATTATAAGTAGGTTCATTTGGCTTCTAGGGTTAACATCACGAGTGTGGTCCACCTTTAGTTTATTTTGCCGCCTTGTGGCCCTTGCCTGTCAAAAGGTTGCCGACCGCTGCTATAGATAGATGTATTAGGTTCTCTCGTTTAATTTATTAATAGCTGATCCAATAGACATTACTAACTATAACCATTGTTTTTATCCATATGAACCTGCTCCTGTCTGTAACCTCCTCAACAAAGAAGGTCTTTTGGCTTGACACTATGACCAAAGGAAATGAGAATTCATTTTTATATGTCAGATTCTCACTTCATTGTTTTATCGGGTTTCATATTTATTTTACACTAGATGTCCCGGCGAACTTCGTTACACCCGTCCAGTTTGTATAGGCAAAATAAAATGTTGTTTTTCCTAGTTCCTAGCAGTTTTCCCCTTTTTCTTATCTTTTAAACCTTAAAAATTCAAAACCAAAATTAGTTGAATCGGTTCAGCCGTTCTCGAGATTAAGCGAGACTAACGAATAATCTATTGCATTTTTATATAGATAGACGTAAGTTTAACTTCAAATTTGTTACATTATTACATTTCTGACAAACAAACATTTTTTTCTAATGGTAAAAAAATAAACGTCAATAGGCATCAATGATGTTAATGGTGTATAGTGAACCTGCAGTTGGAGTGTCAGCTTTCATCATATCATTATCTTTCTATCATATTTCAACATTGATTTTCACGTTTGGACACTTCAGCATCACTCGTCTTGCACTATGACGTACAACAAGTTTTTGAGTTTTTTTTATTATATTGGAAGGCAAACAAGCTGACGGATTTCCTAATGGAAAGAAATTCACGGCGCCTAGAGACACCAAAGGTGGTAATAGTGCGTTGCCAACCTGAGGACGGGATGTTAGGCCTCGAGCAAAAGTAAGTTTACCGGCTACCTTACCGTCCAAACCAGAACACGTCATGACGTTATGGCGGCAGGAATAGGTAAAGCGGTGGTACCAATCCGGGTGAGTAGCTGCGAAACTCTACCACCTAGTCAGAATTCACGGTGTCAGTGACGGTGAGCCTTTGCTTGCCTTTTACGAGCTGCCTGGCAGGAAGACAGATGGTCTATTCTGCAAAGGAGCCCGGACCAACACGGGTAAAAAAAGATCGGTTCTTTGCACATTTCTAGCAGCTTAACTGCGTTTAAACATTTGTTACCCTTTTTAACTCTTAAATAATTTAAAATCGTATTTTAATTTAAACCATTCGCCCTAACCTTTCGAGCGCGTTTATAGCTTTAAATTAAAAATAAACCAAACAAAATCAATTTAAAATGTCCTGATATTAAACATAATGGGCCACATTAAGCTTCCAGTAAGTATTAAGGTGTGATCAGCACGCGCAGGACAGCTGCAAGGACCGGCTGCCGGGTCAGGGTACATTGGTACACTCACACTAGTAATTAGGACCATTTAAAGACGAATTCTGTAATGATACGATTATAGTACAACGTGTTTTTTGACTTATATTTTAGGGTCCCGTCCTTTTTATTATAAAAGTTTTATAACACTTGCAACATAGCACTAAAATAAAATAGATAATCTTAAAATCAAACATGATTGATAACCGCCGCTAAAAGTCATCTCGATCACGTCAGCTTTCAAACGAAAAAATCCAAAAGTGAGAAAGGCAAACGGGCAGGCAAAAAGACACACACAGACACGTCAAACTTAAAACACCCCTCTTTTCCGTGGGGGTTAAAATAGTTTCACAAAGGCCTTACAAGAAGTACTTGTGAAGCATCTTCATAACACTGAAATCTACCAGGGATCAGTCCGGTCTTCTGTGTTAAATAGACCTGCACGGTCTGCCATTCTTCAAGGCACCTCGTAAGAACATAGAGTTTAAATAGGTCCTCAATAATATACACCAACAAGACCACAGGTAGAGTGCTGTGCAGCTACTTCCCCAGGTAGGAATACATCGGCTCACCTAAACCTACCGCCATATTGACACTGACATGTTCCAGTCCGGATGATGGCGTAGGCGGAAGACTTGCACAATATACCTAACATCCTAGCCTTAGGACATAAGGACAGGAGACTTACCATCAATATCTGTGAGCCTGACAGATATTGTAGGTGGGTCCTGTCATGTGGCCGGTGGGATAGCCCTAATGTGCAAGTTTACTGGCTACCTTACATTTAGGAATAGAGACCGAGAAAAACGTAGGCTAACTTTAACCCCCATACCTCAATGACATCTAGTGGGAAAGATAAGTAACAGGCGAAGCTACACCGTTGGTAGTTACTCTATATAAATATAATAATCAATGTCACTTTTCGTTGTAATTTTATAACTCGAGCACGGGATCACCTATCCAAACCAAATGTTTAAGCTTTTTTCGGATTAGTAGATAGTTTATGTGAAGTTTGCATAAAATCGGTGAATTGTTTCTTCATTTATCACATTTTTGTGACATATAAATTCAATAAATGGCGGATCATTTTGTGAATGGGTAGGTATTTTTCAGTCAAATTGAAACTTTTTAAGATGGGGATTGTGCTGTCATATTAAAACTTTTTTCAGTTGTTTATACCTACGCAAAAATTAAGCATTTTCATGATTTTCCCGACATTCCATCACCAGATCTAGACTTGGTGGCAATGGCCAAGAAAGTACGCTCTTTTAAAATAAAAAAAAAAGAATTCTAAACATCGGTTCAGAAGTTGCAGAGAAAACGATTAACATACATAAATAATTAAGCTCAGTAAAACTGGGAAAACCGACTTTAGCTATTTCATTGCGTACTACAATGTCATAATTTGATAACTATTTTTGTAATGGTACCAATGACAACCACGATCCCACCCTAAGCCGAGGTACGGTCTCACAGGAGACAGGAAGTCTCATAGGAGTCTCTTAGGGAGGGGGGTTCTGGGCCCCACCCATAATTCAATCTCTGGCTGAGCATTCTGCTCGTCCACAAGCCCGGTGACGTTGTAAGTCTTTAGACGTATAACAACAGTCATTTCGAAAAAAAAGGTACCAATGATTTGAAATTGCTCTCACACAAACTTTATCAACACCATATTAGTGGTTTTAATGGGGAGGTCGTCAACATAAGTGAAACATTTATGCACTTGTAAGTATAATTAAAAAGCTAGTCGGATTATGATAAAATTAATATGGGACTACCGAGGAATTATGACCTTAAACAAAAGTATCTTCACGTCCATATCCTGAAGAGGCACAACCAGAGTAACAACGACTAACCGAAGACACTAAGTCCCACTATGTGATAGGTGGCAAGTCTATCGGCTACCGGGTACATATCCAATCCCAAGCAACTTTACTTTTATTAGAAATTTGAAAATGCAAAAATTTCTGGGGATCGAACTCGGGACCTCAAGAAGTCAAGTCCGACCGTCAGACCGCTACACCACACAGGCGATTATGACATATTTTTCTGAAAAAGAACCATAAAAATCGATGGTATTGGCTGTATAATGCTTAACAAACGTACAAAAAATATACAGTCAAACTGAGAACCTCTTCCTTTTTCGACAATAGCGAATAGACAATAGAGAATAGAAAAAAAGGGAATCTGCAAATGAAACAATGCTTTCAATTCCCACGATTTCCATTTCTGATTACCTGATCACCTGTACACTGTTCCTTAGACAGAGGAGGTCCTTTAACGTCCTTCCGAAAGCCTTCAATCAATGCTGACATTAATGTCGAAAGAGTATCCCAATTCTTTTCATCCGCCATTTTAAATTTTTAAAGCCTATTTTAACGGTAAGATCATTTCGGCTAATTGGACATATATTATAACAAAAGATAACTCCTGACCCCCCCTGTTTTATGTCCGTTTCGATAATGTGAACCAGCTACCTGTGGTTGCGGAGTCATTCCAAACATTCCGAATATGTCAATCCGTTGTATAAAGTAATTTAACGACGGTTTTGAAATACAACTTTTTAATGGGATTGTTCGAGTTTTTTCAATTTTTTTTATGAGTGCGCCTTTTTGGTCTAACGGTCGGGTGTTGGACTTGAGTTCGTGAGGACCTGAGTTCGATCCCCAGGAACAAAAAGGACATTTGTTTTTTTTCAATTTTCTTTTGAAAATTTGTAGCTCGGGAGTGGAAATGGGCGTGGTTGGCGATAGGCTTGCCACCTATTACTACATTGTGGGGCTTAGGGTCTTTGGCAAGTTGTGATTGCCCTCGTTTTCTGCTTAACTCTTCGGGGATATAAGCGTGAAGATACTATTATTTTTTAAGTTTTCTTTTTCAGTTATTTGATGTAGCTAATAAAAGTTTTTCTGGCATAAATCAATTAGGAATCATAATATTTCACGATGCAATAGTCAATTGTTTTTTTATCAATGATTTTTAAGATTGATATATTTATTTTTGTGATGTTATTATTTAAAAGTCTAATATTAGGTTTTTTAATAAAATAATGATAGATGGAAATAGGAGTAAACTTAGTTTAGTAATCGAAATACAAATAACCTGTAATACTTCAATTTCCTAGGGCTAATCGTATACGATACGATACGATTTCGGTTATAAAGTTTTAAATCGACAATCAACATTAATTGCCTTACCACAAACAAAATAAGGCACCTGTTTAAATAAACACTGTCTAACCGGTCCCATGCTACACATGGATGACGTGGCAGAAAGTTATTGGTCGAGAATTCAATTATAGACAGTGTTTAGTAAAACATGTGTTTAAATAGTGTTCAACCTTTTTCAGAGATACACGGTTTGTTTCTAACTTTATAAAAAATATCACTTAATTTTGTTTCATTTCAACGCTTCCTTTGTCGAATTGCTAGCTCACACGTCTAACGGCCAATATTAATAATCTATCTAATATAAGAGATAGGGTTATTTTAAATTAGTAACAGGGTAACCATTGTTATTTTTCAATAAATAACAAAAATATCTTAGCAACAAATCCTTATTAGGCCTATCTCTATCCGTAGATATGTTATTGGTATCGGCCGTAAGACGTAACACCATAGACTACCAAGAGGCTCAGATTCAATTTCCGTCGGGTGCGAATTTGTATCACAAACATATGGATACCCGTGTAACTGGGTCTGGGTGTTCATTTAATTCATTTCAGTAATAATTTAGGAATTTGTATGTATTAGAATTTCGTGTCGTTGACTAATACTTATCACAGAAGCATAATATTTGCTTACCTTGGGTTTTTAATTCAATATATATTAAATAAAAAATCTTTCTTTCTTTCCTTAGGTTTTTGTCTTCACGTTCGTATTTTGTCATTAGTCAAGTAGAAATTAGCATCAAATTTTATATCAATTTTAATCAATTATAATTAGTCATCAGTCATAAGTCGTAAGTCAGAACAGGCTCTTATAACAGGGTAAAACGGTGGCCTCATTACTCAAGCTCATGTAGTGAGATTTGGCGGCAACGAGGAAGTACACGATACGCTAATTTCTTCATGATTATTTCATTTGTGCACTTTTACTGAACAAAATTATACAAAATGCCACCAAAATTGACTAATTTCACGCAACATCAACACGAAATTTAATAATTATGAAAAAACCTCGACCTTTTCTCTCGATGGCGCCAAAACTTAAATAAAAATTCTATTATAAATAAAACGACTGTGTTTGCGATT
>NJDD01011092.1:3051-18483 GCA_002245505.1 Calephelis nemesis
ACTATCTGCTTAGTGAGAGATTTGTATATATTTGACGAAGGTGAAATTATAATATTTGATCATTACCACTCGCTGACAGTAAAAAAAACAGTAAAAACATGTAAAAAGTGTGGTACATCCAGATGCCATCCAGTTCCATTGTGTCAACTTCTTCTGCTGTTGCTGGTTGCTTCCTCCAAGATAGGCCTAAGTTGTGACATTTGCCACTTCATATATAGTCTTGGCGTGAATAAATACTTGTGAGTTTCGATGTAGTCGTAATATTTGTCCATGTTTTATTTCATGCTTTTTTAAGGAGTATTTTAAGTGCGATTAGGATATGCACTTGTCACTGTCGAATTAAAAATCATGCACTGATGTTAAAATCTTTACAAATCATAGCAATAAACTTTATTCATTTAATACACATTACACAAAAAACATAACAAACATTTATCTGCTTTCTATTCTGAATGCTTGAGGGCTTTACCCTATCAATATTATTTATTTGTAAATTAAGGCACAGGGTGTAACTATTTCAAAGTAACAAACATGTCTCAAATGAGCCTTAATGAAGCGATTCACCGACGACGTATTATGTTACAGTCCTATGTCAAGGCCATTATCATTATTCCGATCAAGCTACCGCCTTTTTTCTTTTGTACTCATTTCCTTTCCCCAAATTGCTTCAAGCGATCCGCCCGTTTGGAGTTGGTGTATTTTTTGTCAATCGAAAAACTTTTGAGTCATTAGATTAAGGGAGCGATTTAAAAAGTTATCCCAATGGTTCGATAATCAACCTATTGTAGATCTGTTGATAATCTGTAATCTTGAATATTATATAAGAGACCTTTTCAGTGTTTGTAGATTTATAGCAAAAACATTAATGTGAAATGATAGCCAAGTTCAGTAGTAAGAATACGCGTCTGTGTCGAATCTACGTATCTACACCATGATTAACATGATCCACATGTGAATAGAACTCATTTAAATATATGAAAGTAATTATAAATTTAAACTTAAGACTTGGCTTTAGGTAAACATTTGAAAATTAAATTATACAGTATTTTCACGCCTATAACCCCGAAGAGGTAGGCATATGGACAACCAGGGTACCCAAGATTAGCCAAAGATACTAAGTCCCACAATAGTCCCACAAGTGATAGGTGGCAAGCGGGTATATATCCAATCACCAAGCTGGCACATCTCGTGACAATTCCTGGCAACGTTATTTTTTATTACCAAATTTATTATTTCTGACGATATCTTTTTCGAATCTCTACTATTTTTTTTGTTTAATACGATATCGATTCTGGCCATTGTCTTGTTCTGGTCTGAATAGTACGATACTCTGCAATTTGCTTATCACTACCATAAAAAAATCATTTGCTACTTGGCCTACAAACCCATAAAATATATTTGTGTTTTTTATGATATTTGAAGGCAAACAAGCAGACGGATTTCCTGATGGTAAGATATTCACGCCGCCTAGAGACACCAAATATGGTAATAGTGCGTTGCCGACCTGAGGCCGGGATGTTAGGTTGGTTTGGAGCAAGAGTAAGTATACCGCCTACCTTACCCTCCGAACCGGAACACGTCCTGATGTTATGGCGGCAGGAATAGGTAAGGCGGTGGTACTAATCCGGACGAGTCGCTGCAAAACTGTACCATCTAGCTAGTGTCACGGTATTAGTGACAGTAAGCCTATGCTCACCTTTTACGAGCTGTCTGGCAGGAACGCAGATGGTCTATTCTGCAAAAGAGCCGGGACCCATACGGGGAAAAGTAATAGGTACTTACTAAGAGATCTATACAGTATTCATAGATTTATTTCACGTAGGCACATTACTAAATACTCGTTATAGCAAAAACATAAATGTGAAATGATAGCCAAGTTCAGTACTAAGAATACTTGTATTTCTCAAATCTACCTACAAAATTATGATCTCCTTGGGTGCCAAGTCCTGTCAACAAAATTTCATTAAAATCTATGAAAATAATTATAAATTTAAGTTTAAATTTAACTACCTATAAATTTGAAAATAAAACTATTTTGTTTGACTAAATTACATGATTTTTCTGACGTGTTTTCTTTTCGATTCTCTACTAAATTTGTTGTATAATATGACATCAATGGAAGCCATTTTATGTTCCGGTTTGAATAGTAGGGGTAGCTGAATAGTATCTAGCTATAAATTTGCTCACACGACAGGCTTAACACTGCCATAAAAATCAGCTATTTGTCCTATAAACCCATAAAACATTTACATTTTTTACATTTAAATTATTTATCATTTGCATTTAAATTTGTTACAACTAGAATATTTTTTGAATTCATGTTCTGAAATCTGAACATGCACACTAATTTAAACGCCGTTTACATAATTTGTACATAAGTGCTACAATATAATCTAACTGTAAACGTCGTTTACATTATTTGTATATAATGTGGATGTCACTCGAGGAGACCTTGGTCGACATTCCTCGATCAAATCGTCAGGGTGTTATCTGAAGATAATGTCCTGAGTCTCCGAAACAAGTGTCTTTGTATGAAAAGGGTAATGAATGTGGAAGAAACCAGTCAGGGCTGTCAGGGTCGTGAAGTTTGGCACTCGATACCCTCTACCTACCACGTCAGGGACTTAGCGTGAAGATATGTATGTATTTATGTTATGCATAAGTGTTGCAATATTATTTATATGTAAAACCAGTTCGCAGTATCTCAGAGCGAAATTTTCCGTGAAAACAAACTCCAAGCTTTAAATTTCTATTTGAATATCTTTTGAGTAAAGCGCTATATTCAAGAATATCTGCTCAGAAGTAGACCCCGCGGTCATGAAATCTGAAACGCCTGAAATTTGATTTCGGGTAAATAGATTTTTCACAAAGACAGAAATGCAGTTTTTGTCTATACATGTAGCAAGACTGTAAAAGATACACCTGTACTTTAAAAAAGAAAATTACGAGTCCTAGTCTTCTGTAATAACTACCTATCTACCTTCCTTTTTCCTTCTTCTTTCCTTCCTTTTCCAGGCAGCTGAATGGGTAATTACCTTTAAGACTTTTGTTGGTAGAGTGCAAAGTGATCAACAACCTTTTCATTCCTGCCGCCATGACTACAGTAACATGTTTCAGTTTGGAGGGTAGGGTAGGCATTAGACTTGCACAAAAGTCTAACACCCCGGTCACAAGTCAGCGAAGCACCTATAACATCTATGGTGTCTATGGCCATGGACGTATTTTGCCATTGATAGAGCCGTGTGCTTGTTCGCTGACATGTTCTTTAAAAAATCTACAAGGATAGGAAGTATAGATAATATTGGAACAATGATACAAGCGTTTACCAAAAAAAGTGAGTCTACAAGAATTGTTTGATTTGGCACTTGATATTCTCTACCTACACCGTTAGAAGATATGTAAAAAAAAGTATCTTCACGCCCATATCCCCGAAGAGGGAGGCAGAGGCACAACCAGGGCACCCACGACTAGCCGAAAATCTAAGTCCCACAATGTGATAGGTGGCAACCCTATCACCAACCGGGCACATTTCCAATCCCGAGCAACATTTTTTTATTGGAAAATTGGAAAAATCCAATTTTCTTTTTGTTGCCCGACCCGGGATTCAAACCCGGGACCTCATGCAGTCAAGTCCAACACCCGGACCGCTAGACCGCTAGACCACAGAGACGATTATGTATCTTTACAAAAACGACTCAAGCCGCAAGAACTCAGGTAGTTAATCACGCAAATTCAATTAATAGGCATGTAGTGTATTAGTATTGATGATATTTGCAAAAATATGCCGAATATAGGCAACAATACCATCTCAATATGTTTAAGATGTTTTCCATCCCAAAATTTGCAGTACAGATTTTATAATTGAAGGAAATTATGAAATCCGTACTGAAAATTTTTTTTTAACCATATCTGTTTTGAAAATTTCGGGATTACTGGTTTGATTTAATTTGATTGTATTTTAGTTGTAAATTTGAATATCTTTATGATACTGTTAGGCATAATGTTCCATTTACAGTATTATTTAAGCGTATTAAAACTGTAAAAGCCGAATTCGATTTCAATAATTAATTCAATTAATTACACGAAAACTAATTATTTTTCTCGATTTCCTTGGCATTACATAATCAGATCTTCATTTGGCAGCATTAGGGCCACCTTAGCAGTTGCGCTTCTTAAAATAAAAAAATATTCTTAAAATCTGTTCAGAAATTACGTAGAAATTATCAGCATGATTAAAAGAACATAGGAGTCAAATATATAACCTCCTTCTATTTAGTAGTCGATTAGAAAGTAAAAATACACTTATATTTTGTTACTTAATGTTTACTATTTACTTATGTTTTACCTTTACGTAGCTTTATTTGTTATGCTATTGTAAATGTGTTGTAATGTACACAAACACGCACTCAAACAAACATACATGCTTATATAAACACAATATCATACATCCACAATGCAGAGCATACATATAACTTACTGGTTTTTACATCAGTTTTTACTTTTGTAACAGTCAGAATGTTAAAAGATTTTTTTGTACATCACTTTTTAATTTTGTTTCAGATGCAGGCATAGTTGCAGGATACAGCTAGTACCCACTCGTATACCGTTACAGTGATTAAACAAAGTGAAATGAAACAATTGTTTTGATATAATGCACTTGCAATGATATTTATGGCGTTATTACTGGACAATGGCATTTATTTGTGTCGGAAATATTATGATTGTGAATTATTGTACCATCTCTTGTGTTAACTAGGGATTCAAAAAATAAAATATCGATATTCGATTTAAAAAACTATAGTATCGACATAAAAATATCAACTGGCAGTACTCCGGAAGAATTCAAGTGAAAACTTGAATGTTAACGTTGTATACTTACTTTTAATCTTTTGGGATGGTTAGGGCTTTGGCGGGTTTGAACGAATTGTGTCAAAGTATAATTCTGATTTAATTGATTTTGTCTGAGAACTCTAAAGATATTTAAGTAGATCGCTCAGAGTGCGAGATGCAAGTTCCTCGCAAGAACTTGCTTTGGGCTAGGTGGATGATATTCCGGCCGGCAAAACGAAAATCACAGTATGAAATATCGCAACAACATACAGTGGTTTTACTCTCAATCCGTCTTACGAATTTTCAATCATTTCATCTTGAAGCAAATTCACCATTTTTACCCATCACAAAAAGTGCACAATGAAGCCTAAGAAATTTTCAATTCAAAAATCAAGTCAAGTGTTCATAATACTTTATTAATAGTCATATTAAGAATTTTTTGTAACTATTCTGATGTCAGGCTGGATAAAATTTTTTTGAGAGGTTCGTAGCCTACAGACAGAACCCTAATAAATTCGACATGCCTGACTGTCTGTCCGTTTGTATTTCATATCCGCGTTATTTTCGGACTATTAGGATCACACAGATAAACGTGGTAGGTAGATGTATTTTGTAACCCATATTAAGATTTGAATACAAAAATAAAATAAGGTTGGGACACACCTCATACATGTAACTAAAACTAAAATCTGTTGTCATAAACACTCATTAAACTAAAAACCAGTGAAGTGCGAGTCAAACTCGCGGACTCGGACAGAACCCCCTGTGAAAACCTACCCTAACCTTACAAAAAGCATCACGGCAATCGCTAAAAAACACGGATTTCGCTGTTTTTTTTTCTTCATTAGTGTTATTAGATGGTTGCTTAGTATAAAATTTCATGATTCTGAGTTAACAGGAGCTACTCTGTGATCACTTACATTTGGAACTTTCTTAAGAAATTCCGTTTAAAAAAAATAATAAAGTTTAAAAAGTTTATTCTTTCACTTTGGTATCGAGTAACCTTTATATTCACACATTAAAATCCCTAGTTTTATCAGTTTAAAGTTCATGTTCCAGTTGGGTTCATTCACGTTTGAGACGTGTTTCTACTTTCAATACATTTAATCAAATGTAGACTTTATTTTCAGTTACATGTATAATATTGTATGTTTTATTATAAAAACTTCTCAATAATTTTAAAGACAGTTTATCTTGTATTCAATAAGATATACGTCGCTAAGTGTGTTGTATTAATTCCGCCTTCGCCTGGCCGAATGGTTACCTACACCAACACCACCATCATACTGCGAGGTCGCTCGGGTTCGATTTCCGTTGGTGCAGGCATTTGTGTATCTATAGACTGCATATTTTCTAAGTTTGGTTATGTTTATTTTTTTTTGTATATTTTTGGTCGTCATTCGTCAACACATAACACAAATATTTAATTAGCTTACTTTGTGGTTTATATTTAATTTGGGCAAATTATTCAATATGAATTAAAAAGAAATACCAACTAGATAAAAAGTGTCATATACATAACATTGCTTTTTAAGTTCATAATATAATACACCGTGAAGGTAAAATATATTAAAAGATGTTTCAAGGAAACTGTAATTTCGATTTCATTCAAAATTGGAAATAAAAATCAGATATGTGTCATTTTGCATTCTTAAGCACAAGAATAAGAATTATGCAAATTCAGTTCGAAAAAAAAACGTAAAGTCAACAAATCCGATATAAAAAATGACAAAAATCCGACTCCAATTTCAAATGTTGCATTATTCAAGATTTAAGAGTAGCCCTATAGGTGTTGTAGTCAGGGGTCAGTAGTTTCCCCCCAAGGGTCTAAGCCTTGTCGTGGCGGGGGGCTGAGTAACCGGGGCAGGGCAGAATCCTAGCGAAACCAATTGGACCAGTACGGCTGCTGCTCAGTACCCCTCTCCGACCAGCAGGGACACGAGGAGCGGACACAGGGTGGTGGGCTATTTGGCCCGTTTGGGTTGGCGGCTTGTAGGCCCGCGGAGGAGGAGTGTAAGCTTTCTATCTTGCCCACCCGGTCGAGATGGGGTTGCGGCAGGTACGGGGTGCCTGTCGCCACCTCGAATCCCGAGTGGTGCACGCTGTGATTCCGTGCACCAATTTTGACGACATGCGGCCCCCTGTTGAGAGGGGCTGCCAATGGGGATCCTCAGATTCAGCGCGGCCGGGGCAGTGGAAGTATGCGAAAGCGTCCATACAGTCCCGGTACCTGGCGAAGGGAAGACACCGTAAAGTTTTAATCGGTAAGAGTCCGACGTAACACGTTACTTTCCCTGAAAGTGCGGGTATGCATGATGATTTCCACATAAAAAAAGGTGTTAGGATGTTTGTGTTAAGCTTCTTTTACAAGTACCATAACAATTCCACGTGGCCGAGTGCAATTTCGTAAGAACAATAGAATTATTTTCAAGGAACACATTGTGGCTTTTTGTTTTTGTTTGTCGAGAGGACAGAGAAAAGTAAGGCCTAACTGCAAAGTGCAAATTTCTCTCAAATGTCAATGAAAAAGATTCACTTCAAAAACTTTGGCGACACTATTCACAAGTATCCACTGCTTGATCAATATAAGCGTATGTTTCTGCGATGTTATGTGGTTGTAGCACGTGTAAGACTTACCTAATGCAGCCGTAACATAGATAAAACACTATCAAATAGATAATATATTGTAAGTGAAATTTATATATTAACACGTGATGCCAAAACTTTGGACCCCTTTTTACGAAAATTGCGCTTACACAGGACGATAAAATTTGGCACACTTATAGTTTATGTATAGGACAAGTGCAGAACGCTAATATTTTTCAATAATAATGCTTATAAAGTACATACAATTAATTAATAAAATATTACCCACACTCCCATGCATTTGACACACACAAACAAATATTATATTGATTGTAACGATAAAAGATCATAGATAGCGCACTAAAAAGTTTAGAAACAAAGTAGTTGGTCTTGAGAAATGAAGATGGCGTTCTTATCAATAAGACATTAAAATTTATTATGGGCGAATTTCGACCAAAAGGCGACCACAAGGATATAATATAAATACCATTTGGAAAACTGATAGTAAAACAAATCCAAAAAAACTGAAGACTCAAGAACTTATAAACGTATTCTATACTTATATTGATTGGTGACTTATCTCGCAACCCAATAAAGTCTTTGTAGCGATCAAGCTATGATTGAAACTGAATCTCAAGTTAAACAAGTTCGAGCGAGTCCTAGATTGCGATGTTACGTTTTCTTCGTCTGTTAGCATATACATATACGACTTCCGACGAATATAACTAGTTCAACTTAAGTTTCCGAGCAGAACAGCCTTGCCTGGTTAGAAAAATCTTTTTTGTTTTCAAATGACACCATTATCTCATCCTAAATTTAAATAATACCTAAATAAGTTATTTTGCTGACCGCATTCGTAACAGTGAGATTCGAGAAAGAGTGGGATTAAAAGAAAGTTTTAGTGATAAAATGCTAAAGGGCTTGCTCCGCTGGATCGGTCAAGTGGACAAATTGGCAAAGCAGATTTACAATGCGAATGTGAATGGATATACGAGTAGGTACCCGGGGAGACCAAGGGTGACTCGGATATTATCCGAAGGTGGTGTCAAGACTCTCCGAAACCGGTGTGTTTGTATGAAAAGGGTAATTAACGTGAAGGAAGCCAGACAGTATTGTCAGGATCGTGAGGTCTGGCACTCAATACTATCTGCCTACCACGTAAGGGACTTGGCGTGAAGATATGTATATATGTGTGTATTTAATATGTAATACGATATTGTTTTGATCAAATATTTCAAAAAAATAGCAAGCGTAAATCAAATGACTGCAATATACATAAATTGTATGACAGGGTTAAGAGGGAAGTTTTGGGATAAATTATTTTTATTGGTTACCGAAGAGCATAAACATGTAACGTTGGTTACGTGTTACGAATTTATGATGGACTTTTAATAAGTAGAACAATAAAATACATGTCTCATTTAGATACTAATATTTCATGTGTTTGCCATAATATGTGTTTAATATCGCTTTGTTGTGTAGTTTTTAATTAACTCCAAAACGGAGGATTTTATCAATTGCTTTGTATGTTTATGCTTTTTACGCGATTACGCTGCCAATAAAGAGTGGATTTTGATGGTTCTTATTTCCAAAGAAGGCAATGATTTAGAGACAGTAAAATTATCAAGAGTGAACAAGTGGTTTATTAATTATGCTTGATAATAAAATACAGGTTGTATTTGACACCGTAACGAAAACTTCTGTGGTAGCTTAGACACATGTCAGACTTCAAAATTTCTTTCACAGTTTTTATCGGTGTAAGGGCGAATCAACATAACAGGTTCCGGGTTTCAAAAATTTGTGTTTTAATACTTAAGATTATCTTGTATTTTGTAAAGTTTAACAAGCTGCGTAGGTAGCGTAGCTGCGTATATGATTAGGCGGGAACAAACAGCTACATTTTTTTGAACAGATTATCTGACGTTGACAGCTATTTCTTCTTCTTATTTTCCGTTCAAACGGCGTGAACCCGCAATGTATAGCGAACAAAGTATGTGCATTAAGTTCTACGTTGCAAGCTGTAAGTGCCGACCTAATACGATGTTTTATTACATTGCTGTTTTTAGTAAAAATGTGTTATTCATTTGGTATTAAATAAAAATCTAGTTGCGTTAGATAGTATATCTGAGAAAATAGTGAAATTA
Organism: Calephelis nemesis; assembly: GCA_002245505.1. Classification (NCBI taxonomy): domain Eukaryota; kingdom Metazoa; phylum Arthropoda; class Insecta; order Lepidoptera; family Riodinidae; genus Calephelis; species Calephelis nemesis. The sequence goes on from NJDD01011092.1 coordinate 12,612, forward strand.
ATAAACAAAAATATTTTTTTTAAATTCATTAAATGAAAATTCCAGTTACTTAGGCATGTCTGTCATGTACAGAATCCGTGGTTTTATTTTTCGTTAATCTGTTATTTACACGGTGTATATTCCTAAACAAGTTACACAAATTGAAACTAAGACCAAAGTAAGCAAATTATATGCTTGTGTTATGTATGTTAGTCAACGATAAATTTAATAAACACCTAGACTCGGAAATGAAGACATCTAAATGTTCATCACACGAATAATCCCGTCACCCCCGTCGGAAATGGAACCCAAGCCTCGAGGTTGTTTGGTGTAGTTAGGCGTGTATGTTAACTACTCGACCAATGAGGCGGTCAAATATATTATAGTAGTTTACCTCGACGATGCAGTAATTAAATTGGGTTAAAGATTTTGTAGTTTTACTGCTTCTTACATAAAAAGTACTTGAGCAGACGAACATAACCTTTCAAACTGGAAAATATATTAACTTATTTTTTTGTTATTTTTAATCTTATAAGGCGGTGGTGCTGGCGGCAGAGTCGTTGCAGAAATTCACAAAGTTTTAAAATTCTCTGCAGAAAATATCTTTATTTTTTATAGAAATAAGTATAATATGTAAAGTCACTCACGTATGTGAAATCGAATCAGGAGTAGAGAAAGCGAAACGTGGCTTAAAAGATGTCAAAAATGCGAAAATATTGTTGTTGATTGTTATAAGAGAGGAAGAGGATTCTTAGAATAAAATTCATACTCGTAAATAGTGAAACATATAAAGTATATCATTCGATACGAGTTAAATTAATGCACAACTATCTGTGACTTTTCAAATGTTAATTGCTCATTATGATATTAGTGGCTAAGACACACACATACATACATACCTTCACACCAATCCCTCATGGGTTTGGCAGAAAGAATCGAGTGCCTAACCTCACGATCCTGACAAACCTAGACAGGCTTATTTGACATTCATTACCCTTTTCATACAATCACGCCGGTTTCGGAGACTCTTGAAAGAAAGAAAGAAAGAAAATTATGTATTTCCGAAATATGTGTGTAAATGAGATGTTACAAAAATATTTAAGTATATTAACATATTCTACCACATTTTGGTATGCAAACACTTTAATGTTGTTAAAAAATATTATTTAATTACATACACTCTAACATTTAAGGCAATTATTTATATTTATAACAAGTTTAATTATTTGAAAAATTAAATTTATTTATTTGTCAAAAATGTGTGTCAAAAGCTGTAACAATAAAGTCATTAGTTAATACCAACATATTCTACCACATTATGGTGTGCAAATATCTTTAAAATTGTACTAATTCATTATTAAGATTTGTAACACATTATGTTTGAAATATTTGAACAAAGTTTTAAAATATAATTAGGTATCAACCTAACTACCATAAGCTACTCTTGACACCACCCTCGGAAATATCTGAGTGATCTGATCGTGGAATGTAAACCTTTGTCTCTCCGGGTACCTACATCCATCCACATTTGTTTTTTATATCTGAAATCCCACTCTTTCCCGGATCTCACTGTTACACTAAGCACTATACTACAGATTTAGCGCTAACATTTCGACCGCATTTATCCTACTTTCATGCTTTATCTGACTAACCCAACTCTCGCTTCCATACAACAACGTTGGGATAAGCACAGAATTATGCAAAGCAAGTCTAACTTTTTGAGAAAAGTTGGGAAGAATCTTTAAACCCCGACATCATTTTTGTTGGTTCAGCAGCGTTGTTACTCATGAAAGATTTGAATTTTGAATCGAATTTGTGACATTTTAAATTGTTAAACACAATACTACCGAGTTATAAACAATTAGTTAAAAAAAACAATGAACTCGATACACTTATTAAATAATAATTTGTTTGATTCCTTGAATTTTTTTGTTTGACACAAATCCGATTTTGATTTTTAATCTTATATGAAATCGAAATTCAAGAATAAGCCTACAAGTCGAGTAATAAAAGCTGTAACGCACTCGACTTCGTTATAAATTTATAGATTACTAGCTGTTGTCAGCGACTACTCCCGCGTTTTGACAGGAACCCGTTGTGCGATTGGGGTCAAAAGTAGCCTATATTTTTAATCAAATCACAGTCTATCTGCGTTCCAAATTTCAGACAAATATGTTCAGCCATTCGAGCGTGAAAGAGTAATAAACATCTGCACGAACATACTAACAAACATTCGCATTTATAATATTAATAGGATATAAAAAATAATATAGACTATTTCTGGGTAAATACTCAGCTGCGACACCAATTAGAAAAATATTATGCATTCGCTTTAGTGGTCCATAAATAGAGGAAGAGAAAGGGCAAATTGAAAAGACGATCGCTCTAGCTTGTTCCCCAGGTTTTTTTTGTTAATTAAAAAACGCAATTACATGTTTTTTTTTTTGTTAATTTTATGATGAGCCTTATTAAACTCGTCTACAGCGGGTTTGTAGAACATATAGGAAAGTAATGTTAGAATTCTGGTCGTACGTACGCTACGGTATATATATACATACATATTATAAACTGTAACGAGGTTCAATGTTAGGAGCTTTTGGCCAATTTTCAAAAATAAAAAGTAAGAATCTGGTTTATTCTCTGTTACTTATTTTAGACTATTGATTACATCGCTTCTGCGGACTAGCGGTCTGGCGTCGGACTTGACTTCTTTAGGTCTCGCGTTCGATCCCCGTGTCTGGCAACAAAAAAAAGAAAATAAGTATGTATCTTCAATTGTCTAACAAAAATAACGTTGCCCGAGACGGGATTTATGCCCTGTTGGTGATAGGCTTACCACCTATCACATTGTGGAACGTAGTGTATTCGGCTAATCGTGGGCGGCTTGGTTGTGCCTTTGTCTGTCTGTCTGTGTCTGTATATGGGTGTAAAAATACTTACTATTGTATCTTCCATCTTTAAAAGCTAAAAGAAAATGAATCTGGGTTGAATGGGTGAAAGGGAATGATGAAACATTGGAGTCACACACCTGAATAAGCCCAACCCTGAACCCATAACGAAGTACGTCTTGTAACTCTCGGGTAAAATAGAATCACGGCATCTTTTCCCAGTATTTAAAAACTTCAAAAACATATATGTAAAATGAGAGCCAAGTTCAATATTACGAATATGTGTACTTATCGGCTCTACCGACACAGGACTGAGATCTAAATAGCCAATTTCTGAGTAAGGGATACTCAAATTAAGTTGCAAGAACGTGCCATTCAAACTCAAGATTTTACTTGGCTACTATACGGTACCGTGTGTAATATTAGACACTACGCTATGTCCCTAGTTTTTTTAGTATTAGAAAGCAAACAGCAGACGGATTTTTTGATAGTAATACATTCACGCCGCCTAGAGACACCAACGGAGATGGTGAAGGTGAATGGTGCGCTGCCAATCTGAGACCGGGATGTAAGGCCTCAAGCAAAAGCTAGTTTACCAGCTACTTTATTTTCCAAACCGGAACACGACAACGACAGGAATTGACATTATGGCGGAAGGAATAGGTAAGGTGGTGGTACCAATCCGGGCGAGTCGCTGCGAAACTCTACCACCAAGTAGGATGTCTCGGTGATAGTGACGGTAAGGCTATGCTCGCCTTTTAAGAGCTGTCTGGCAGGAGGGCAGTTTGTCTATTCTGCAAAGGAGCCCGGACAAACACGGGGAATAAGATTTTACTTGCGTTATATACGGCACAATGTTTAATATTAGACACTGCGCTATGTCTTTAGTTTTGTCTCTAATTGTAAACTTGCCTAGACAATTTTCTATGTAATATATTCCAACTAAAGTAAACGACCAAATCTGACAGATACATATTTTAAAGACTATATTTTTTAAACAAATTTAAAATGCGTGATATCAAAATTATAGTTTTCGTGCAAAATATACCGACACAGTTTATCGTTCTGTTATTTGTCCGTCCATATTTAAACCTTATACCCATAAATCTGTTTGTTTATATTAGTTTCCGCGGGTGACCCATTCATTTTATAAAAGGTTTGCAGTTTTAATGGAATAGTAAAATATGATCCATAGATTTGTTTATTTTGCGAGAAAATGTTTCGGTAGATTTTATGTTAAAATGGCACTTTTTTAATTTTAGTGGACACGGAGATTGCCATAAGTTGTTTAACTCTAATAACTCAATGAGGTGGTCACGGCCCATGGTGTATATAGACATGGATATCGATATATCGATAAGGATATCATCTTTTGCATTGTACCAATTTTACCTTTTTTATATGAGTGATTAGCGAACATGCACGCGGGTCTCCTGATGGTAAGAGACAACCTAGGTAAGAGACACCATACATGTTATATATACATAACTATCTAGTAGGCAGGAGCTTTTTATGATATTGGAAGGCAAACAAGCAGACAGATTTCTTGATGGTAAAAAATTCACGCCGCCTAAATCAGTGGTGGTAATGGTGTGTTGCCAAGCTGAGGCAAGGATGTTAGGCCTCGAGTAAAAGTAAATTTACCGGCTACCTTATTCTCTAACCGGAACACGTCAAAGGCAAGCATTGACGTTATGGCAGCAGGACTAGTTAAGGTGGTGGTACCAACCCGGGCGAGTCTCTGCAAAACTATACCACCTAGTCAGATGTCGCGGTGTAAAGGTGGTAAAGGTGCGTTGCAAATCTATTGCCGGGATGTTAGGCCTCGAGCATAAGTAAGTTTACGGGTTACCTTACCATCCAAACCGGAACACGTCATGACGTTATGGCGGCAGGAATAGGTAAGCCAGTAGTACCAATCCGGGTGAGTCGCTGCGAAACTCTACCACCTACCCACCACTCATCCCTAAAGTTCAGTGACAAAAACATTCCAACAACACATTAACCGCTAAAAAACTTTGAGAAAATTCGGTGGCTTTCGATTGTAACCCGTCGACCAATGAGGTGGCAGACTGTGGTCGCTAATAAAAACGTTATGTTAAATTTATAACCTCCGACTGAAAACGAGGAGTTATACGTTTGACGCATGTGTGTCTGTATGTGGCATTATAGCTTCTAAACAAATGGACCGATTAAAGCTGACTGAAATATTAATTATCTATCTAAGGTAAGAGATAGGGCTACTTTTGATTAGTAATCAGGCAACCACTGTTATTTTTCAACAAATAAAAAAAAGTATTTTAACAACAAAACTCTATTAGGCCTATCTTTATGTGTGATATGTTTTTAATATTGGCCGGTAGTCGAGATTGCTCTAAGCTACGAGTATTTTATATAAAAGTTTTGTCGAGGGTTCATTGAATTTTTTTTTTATTTTTATGATATAGGAAGGCAAACAAGCAGACGGATTTCCTGGTGGTAAGAAACTCCCACAGCCTAGAGACACCAAAGGTGGTAATGGTGCGTTGCCAACCAGAGACCGGGATGTTAGGCCTCGAGCAAAAGCAAGTTCACCGGCTACCTTACCCTCCGAACCGGAACACGTTATGACGTTATGGCGGCAGGAATAGGTAAGGCGGTGGTACCAATTCGGGTGAGTCGCTGCGAAACTCTACCACCTAGTAAAATGTCACGGTGTTAGTGACGGCAAGCCTATGCTCGCCTTTTACGAGCTGCCTGGCACAGGAAGGCAGGTGATCTATTCTACAAAGGAGCGACCAATATTAGTATTATCAACTTTATGAAAGGCAATCTTAGAAGTTTTTGCGACGTAGGGATGTGCCAACTCCATCGCTCATGAAATGATATAGTTTTAAGATGGTTTTCCTGAAGCAGTCTATCATAGCTACGTGGTAGAGATACAGCAGCCCACCCGGATTGATATCACTGCTTTATCTCTTTTAGCCTCTATTGTTTTAGTCGTTTTCGTGTTCCGCGCTGGAGGG
>NJDD01011092.1:34227-56004 GCA_002245505.1 Calephelis nemesis
TTAAATGAGTCCAGGTCAAAATATTAGTCTTAGACATGGTAACTACGAAAAGTCATAAACGCTAATCTTAACGTTAACTAGTTGGTATTAATTAAGTAAAGCGCAAGTTACTATAAGTCGGCAGTATAGATGATAAGTTAACGCTAAGCCAGCTTCGTAAAAATTGATGGGTCCCTTGATAAAAGAACAGTAGGGCGTAAAACGACCTTTACTTAGAACTTAGGAGGTTTCCGAATTTTCTTTTCGGTGGATATAGTCGTTTCCACATTATTTTTTATGAATTTCCGAGACCTTCATTATTATTAGAGTCGTAAAAGTGTTAATTGTGTCGAGTGATGAAATAAAATAGGGAAGAAATCTTATAAATATAAAGCTTGTCAACGTTTTTTTAATATTCTTTGAAACAGCTCTAACAATAGTATATTACGAATAATCTTTAGGAGATATAAGAATATATTTCAATGTATGCTATACCACTAGGTGATATACTTATATCTACAGATTTGTTACCAAACACTAAAATACTCCAAGGTTAAGACTAATAATATAATATTTAGAGCACTTTTTTAAATACAGACTTTGATATCAACTTAAACCTTGGAGTATTTAGTCTATATTATTTGATAAGAGTGCTATTATAGTAAAAAAAAGAAATTTAAGAAAGAGCGAAGAATCGCCTCAGTGGCCTGGCGGTCCAACGTTGGAATTAACTTCTTGAGGTTCGGGCTTGACCACCCGGTCGGGCAACAAAATAAAATGTGAGTTTTCAATTTTCTAATAAAATTAACGTTGCCTGCGATTGGCTTTGTGCCTGGTTGGCTTGCGACCAATTAGGATTACCAACTCTCAAATAAACTAACCCGGGAGGACTTAAACAAAAAGGAGGCAAAGATGGAGTTTCGATAGAAAACTTATGTAAATATCGATTTTTATTTATAATTTTTTGTTTACATTATTTTGAGGCAAAACAGGGAGGCGAGTGGCATTTAATAGTTCTTATCATAGTTACAAAAGAGTTTCGATGAAAAACGAAGTATATTTATTTGTAACTGTTTGCGAAGGTGGTATACTTACATACATACATATCATTACTCCAAGTCCCTTACGCGCTAGGCAGAGAGTATCGAGTGCCAGGTTAGCCATTATTACCGAAGTCTCCCGGGTTTTCCGGAATGGTTGGGAACCCTACTACCTATATTGGCATTAACCACACATGTTTTAATACATAACAGTACGTTACGAAAAAATATGTTGTATTGTTCGTAACATTTCAGTGCATAAAAATAACATATTTTGCAAGGTAACATAACCTCAAACGTTGTTACTTTCTTTAGTTTTTGTCATTGACGTTAGTAGGTATGTTGTCATTAGTCAACTAGAAATTTGCATCGAATTTACCAAAATCGGTATTCAATTAGAATTAGTCTTAAGTCGTCAATAAGTCATGTCAGGGTATTGGATAAAGCGGTGGCCTCAGTACTCAAGCTCATGTAGTAAGATTTGGCAGCAATGAGGATATACACGATACGCTAATTTCTTCATGATTATTTCATTTGTGCACTTACACTGAACATTGTACAAATTGCCACTAAAATTGACTAATTTCACCCAGTATAAAGACGAAATTCCAGAACTATGAAAAAACTTCGACCACCTTTTCTCAACTTTGTTCAATTTCAACAATTTATCTACCGTTAGAGATAGGCCTACTAGAGTTTTCTTGCTAATACTTTTTTATTAATTATTGAAAAATAGTGGCTATCTGATAACTGTTTTAAAGAAGCCTTATATCTAATACTAGATAAAAGAAAGAAAGTAAAGAAGGATCTTCACGTCCATATCCCCGAATAGGTTGGCAGAGGCACAACCAGGGCACCTAGCTAAACTAGCTGAAGACACTAAGTCTCACAATGAGATAGGTGGTAAGCCTATCGCCAATTTATTAAAAAATTAGAAAAACCCAAATTTCTTTTTGTTGCCCGACCAGGGATTCGAACCCGGCACTTCATACAGTCAAATACAACAACTGAACCGCTAGACCACGCAGGCGATAGGGATAGATTATTAAAATTGGTCTTACAAATGTAAGTAACAAAAATTAAAGACCTTACGTATACAGATCACTCCATTAAGTATGTAAAGTAAATATAAAGCGTATAATAATCACCATGATACCTACTTCCAAAGCAATTTAATCCGTGAAATGTCGGAACCGGTAGCTGTGTGTAGCACTTTCAGTGATGACGAGCAAGGTAAAGCAATTTAGTCTAGAACTGAACTTAAATAAAACAAAAGTAGTACCGAAGAGTTTCGTAAGTTGGATTACTGATTTAAATTTGTTAAACTTGTATGCTAAGTTTGTCTCAGTTCGCTTGGCATTAAGTATCTTGACAGTGTGCTTTTAAAAGACTCAGACAGTTTGGTTGTGAGAAAGAAAAACAAGGAGTAAATAAAAGTTTCAATCCGAAGACGTCTTTAAGCGCGAGTTTTCAGAGACGGATTTAAAAATATTTTTCATAAGTTTAGTAAGTCGACTTTAGAAAGGATTGGATTGAATATGGATTTTATTTGCATTGCGTTTTTCAGTTGTAGCAGATTATGGAGGGATGTGAAGATTATCCGCTGAGGTTAATCTAGTAATTTTGATGACTGGATTATTTCTTTCTTTCTTTAAGTTTTGGCGTTCACGTTAGTATTTTGCCATTCGTCAAGTAGAAATTTGCATCAAATTTTATATCAATTATAATTAGTCATCAGTCATAAGTCGTCAGTAAGTCATGTCAGGCTCTTGGGTAATATGTTATATTACGTTACGTTATTTCATGTTACGATACAAAAAAAAATATCTTCTTTCTATCTTTGAAGTGGTAGACAGAGGTTTACCAAAGAGAACCTCCACCAAATGATGACACTAAGACCCATAATGTGAAAGGTGACCGGGTTCATATCCAATCCCGGGCAAAGTCGTTTTTATAAAAAAAAAAACAAAAAACCCATTTTCTCTTAGTTGCCTGTCCCAGGAATCGAATCGGGACCTCGTGATTTCTATTCCAACACTGGACCTCTGTGGTCTAGAACACAGTCGAGGTTATATTTATGTTTGATTGTGAGAAAGAAAAACGATACAAATATTATTTAATAATAAAATAGTAATGTTATACTCATTATACTAAAAATATTTTAGTAATTTTGAACTAAAATGCAACTAAAGGAGTACGAAAATCATGAGTTGCTAAAATAGATTTTAGATTTCTATTTAAACTTCTATGTACACTTAAAAGTTTCGGTTAGCATTAAAGAGTATCTTGTCAGTATGCTTTTGAAATACTTCTTAGACCGCTTTGTCGCGAGAAAGAAGAACGAGGGTTGGAATATATAAAACTTTCAATCTGCAGACGTCTCCGAGAGCCAGATTTGTGAAATTCGACTTTCGAAACAATGTTTTACATCGATTTGCTTTTGATATAATCAAACTTTCTGTTTTTTTTTAAATACATCCATGTTATTCCATACTTCTATACTAGCATAGAAAAGCGAAAGTTTGTCTGTCGTCCTCTCCATTTCTGTTTCCACTTTTGATGAAATTTTATGCGTAAATACAATTCAAACACAAAGTTTTTTAAAATTTTTTTTCATATTATTTTATTTTGTTATACTTATCTTATTTGTTAGTTTTTATAAATTAAATTAATTAATTAACAATTAATTTTTCCCCTAAATGCTTTTATTGGGGGGTGGAAGTTTGTTTGAAAATCGATTCTACGCTGACGAATTTGTAAATAGCTAACAGTATGTAAAATATGCAATTAGTAGCATATAAATTATTATTGAATCACCTCTGTGTGCCTACTTCTTTTTGGAGTCGGTTAAAATGAATCCCGTTTACTTTTAAGAATTTGTGTATAAAGTTTCATGATGATATGTTAAGTTGTTTTCAAGTAAAATTTTAACAAAGCAACTTACATTCGCATTTACAATAATAAGTAGTATCACTACACGTATAATTTTTATTGGTCCGGACTCCTTTGCAGAATAGATCATCTGCTTTCCTGCCAGGCAACTCGTAAAAGCGGGCATATGCTCACTGTCACTAACACCGTGACATCTGACTAGGTAGTAGAGTTTCGCAGCGTTTTACCCGGATCGATACCACCGCTTTACCTATTCCTGCCGCCATAACGTCAGGACGTGTTTCGGTTTGGAAGGTAAGTTAGCCGGTAAACTTACTTTTGCTGGAGACCTAACATCCCAGCCTCAGGTTGGAAATGCACCATTACCACCTTTGGTGTCTGTAGGCGGCGTGAATATCTCAGGAAATCCGTGTGCATGTTTGCCTTTCAATATCATTAAAAAAAAGTATTTAAACACTAGACATATTTGAATAATGCTCGATTTTTAATACCCGTTTTCTAGAGACTTTTGATCTTTTTGCGTGTTGCTCTTTTTTATTTAGATATGAATAATTTAACATATCCTTATATAAAATTGTGCCTTAATAACTCGTCACCTTCTTGCTCTTTGTGAGCTTACATTTAAATTAGAGCATATCGTGAGCACGTCATTCTAGATAGAAAAGACTTCTACTCTACAAGTACGTTACGTACCGCACTCACTTTTTATACTTACAAAATAATATAAGTGCGAACAAAACTTTCGTTCGTTATACCTACCAATATAATATTTAAGGAAGAAAGAAATTTTATTGTATTATAACGTATATTTAGTATGTAACGTGATTTTATAGCCATGTAAATTATTTCTTTTCACATACACGTACATACATACATACATATCTTCATGCCAAGTTCCTTACGGAACTTAGGCAGGGAGTATCGAGTGCTAGACCTCACGATCCCGACAGGCTTGTCTAGCTTCCTTCACATTCATTACCCTTTTCGACCAAACCAGCGGGGCATGTCCTTTCGCAGTTTAACACCAACACTTTCTTTCAATCCCACTATTTCTCAGATCTCACTGTTACGATTATTTCTTTTTTTTTTAATCCTATCCCCATAACTTATAACTATGGGTGTTTCTGTGACCATATCAATGGATACAAATACGGAACTACGAAAATATTTTCATTTAATACTGTCGTATTTGTCGTATAAGTGTGCCTCTACATGTTTTGAGTACACCTCTAAGAAAACTATAAAAAAGATTTTGTATTTGATTAAAATGTGTATTTCAAATAAAATGTAAATTAAAAAAACAATAGGTTATTTCTCATTTTATTTAGTTTTATTTAATTTATATCTACGAGAGAACTACGAAAATATCTGTCTACAAAGATGCCAAAAGATGACTCTACACTTATATTATATTACACCTCTACGAAAAACACACTGTCTACAGACATGGATACGTCTACGCGTCGCTGTCTTGCGGTCGAGGTGTTAGGTCTATTGTTTTGTTATAATATTATGTTGTCTTAGATTTGGTGCTGCAAATTTATTTTTTGTATAAAACTCAAAAGCAAAAAATAATAAAGATTTAATACTAACTATATACTACCTATACTAATACTACTAATTACTAATAATTATATTTATAAGTAAATATTAAATTGGCTTGGCACCGTCTTCACACCTATTAGTAAGTAGCACATACATAATTAATATTAAATGTTTAAAATTTTTTCTTTTTATTTTTGAAATAGGTTTTTTCAAATTAGTTATTTTCATTTAATACTTTTTAATTTATTGCTGATTTTTATTAAATTAAATAAATTAATTTAATAAAAATAAACATCGTGATATATGAGAAGATGCTCATAAAATTAAAACTAATGACCCTACCTGAATTGTTTTTATATAGGATAGATTCGCATCTATTCTGCAAAAAAAAAAGAATTTCGTGAATCGGTTCAGAAACTTCGGCGATCGGTGTGACTTTGCAGTTGCAATTTCTATTGTGTTTTGTTCTCGGTATTTCTTAATAATTTTATTATTTCCCTAAGGCTTGGACACTGAAACAGAAACTGGGAGTCTTAAATCACAGATTAAATTATAAATTATCCATTTCGGAGTGTTAAATTTGAACATTTTCGAGAGTAATAAATATGTAATAATTAGTAAGTAATGAAAGCTTCACTGACTAATTCTAAAGAATAGAATAAATACTATTTAATTCTTACAAAACTTTGAAAAAAGGAGGAGGTTATATTGTATTCGACACGCATATTTTTAATAATTAATTATTTGTTAATTTGCCTTTTTCCGGGACAGGCTAAGACCGTTAGAACGATATGTTTTGTATTTTTAAGTTCGCTTGCCCCGTTCGGGGATCGGCTAAGACCTTTAGGCAATGCTGCCACGTCTTTATTATTACATTTATCACTATATTTTTATGCATGTCAATCGATTTTTCAGTGACTTCAGAACCTATTTTAAAAATTCTATTTTATTTAAATGAGCGCACTGTAAGTCTAAAGGCATTCAGATATAAGGCAACTAGTGTCATATGATTTAGGCGAATAAAAAACATAGCAATTTTTTTTATATGTAAATTGCGCCAAACTGAAAGGAACTTTATGTTCCGACGAAGGTTATAGAATATTTTTACTGTACCATAACCATAACATACCATTCTGAACCATAACTTTAAAAAATTAAAATAAATAAGAGTTTAAACAAACCTGTTAAATAAGAAATCTCAGACATAAGTATGTTTTATTATAATTACTAGTGAATTTAATATAACATTAATTTATTTCCGTTTTACTTTCGCTAATTACTAGTAATAAAAATACCTTATTGAAAATAAAAATTAAGGAAATGAATATTATTAACTGCAAGTACAACTTGCGTTTACGCGGCAAATCCAATTTACTAGTACGGGGACACAGTTTCTAGTGTTGCATTACGTACATAACACATTAAAACTCTATCCTAACAAAAATAACGGTAACATTCAGAACCTTCTCCTTTTTTAAAGTCGGTTGACAAATAAAAAATAAAGTCAAAACTTAATGTAATTTGTGTAAAACCGTTACTTATCAACACAATTAATTTTTGAAAAGTTGTTTTAATGTGTTAAATACCTATGTGTGTAAGTAAATACACACATACAATTACATATTATCTCTACGCCAAGTCCCTTACGGGGTAGGCAGAGAGTATCGAGTGGCAGAACTCACGATCCTGACAAACCTGTCTAGCTTCCTTCACATTCATTACCCTTTTCATAAAACACACCGGTTTCGGAGACTCTTGTCACCACCCTCGAATAATATCCGAGTAATCTGATCGTGGAATGTCAAGCTTGGTCTCCCCGAGTACCTACATCCATCCACATTCGCATTGTAAATCTTCTTTGTCAATCTTTTATCTGTCATTCTTTCCACATGACCGAACCAGTGGAGCATGCCCTTTCGCAGTTTAACATCAACACTTTTTTTCAGTCGAAATGAAAAATAACTTGCAATAAAATTCATATAATATTATAAAAAAAGTACAAAGTTACATTAAACTAGCTGTCCCGGCGAACTTCTTTCCACCTGTTCGGTCTGTGGGAAAAAATGTATTTGATTTTACAAATTTTCATTTTTTTTTGGTTTTTTTTCATTAAAAAAACTTTCTTCTGACAATAACTAACACAACAAAGAAAGAATTATAAAAATCGGTTCAGTCGCTTGGAAACTTTGCGCTTACTAACAAATTTAACAATTCATTTTTATATCATAGATTAAATTTGATATTTTCCATCGTCAGCGCTTGGTAAAACTTCCAAATATCCATATTTTTAAAGAAACGAATACTTGTACTGTTTTACTTATCACTTATAATTTATTTTAATTACTTTGTGATTAATAGCCTACCGGTTTCGCTTATACAGCATCCATCATAGATTAAACGCGAGTTTAAGCTTAAATCGGTCGTTACGGACTATGCCACTGGTAGCAGGTGATATGTGAAACCTTGGCCGGGTCACCCGTCATACTTATTCCTTCCACCATAATGACAGTATCCGTAGAAAGTATCTTCACGTCCATAACCCCGAAGTGGTAGGTAGAGGCACAAACGGGGCACCCACGACCCCGAGCAACGTTACTTAAAAATAAAGCTGAGCATCTGCTGCTGATGCTGATCACCGCAGATCTAAAAAAAATTGCCTTCACGCCCATATCCCCAAAAAGGTAGGCAGAGGCACAACCAGGTCACCCACGACTAGCCGAAGACACTAAATCCCACAGTTTGATAGGTGTCCCCGGGAATCGAACTCGGGGCCACAAGAAGTCAAGTCCAATACCTGGACCGCTAGACCAAAGAGGCGATACCGCAGATCTAAAGTAGCCCTATCTCTTATCATAGATAGGTTATTGATATCGACATTTGACGTATACATACGTCCTATACCGTGTAATATTAGCCAAAGTGCACGATCAAAACTCCAAACATTGAAAATTAACCTAATATCCCAACGCCTTCGTAAGCCAGCCCAACTACGCTAGATAGAAGGATTTATTGCGTGTTTATGCCGGCTTTGCGAATCCGATTTGAGAAATTATTCCAACCGTAATCCCCGCTAAATAGCGGACTTTTGGCATTTCGGACATTTATGTCCAATAATAATGATGGACATGATTTTGATGACGAGTATCATTATTTTAATGAGTTATCAATCGATTTTTCATTAATAAGTAATGATGTTAAAAATATTTTTTCCAATATTGTGACATTGTAGGTACACAGTTAGTTAAGAAAGCTCTTAGTTACAATGTTCTCCAAATAATCGCCTCTGTAGCCTAGCGGTCTGGCGTGAGGTTGCCTATAAATCCTGAACTGAACAATTTTAATATCTTTTTTTTTATGTTATAGGAAGGCAAACAAGCGGGCGGATTTCCTGATGGTAAGAAATTCACGCCGCCTAGAGACACCAAAGGTGTTAATGGTGCGTTGCCAACCTGAGGTCAAGATGTTAGGCCTCGAGCAAAAGTAAGTTTACCGGCTACCTTACCCTCCGGACTGGAACACGTCATGACATTATGGCGGCAGGAATAGGTAAGGCGGTGGTACCAATCCGGGTGAGTCGCTGCGAAACTCTACCACCTAGTCAGATGTCACGGTGTTAGTGATGCTAAGCCTATGCTCGCTTTTTACGAGCTGCCTGGTAAGAAAGGCAGATGGTATATTCTGCAAAGGAGCCCGGACCAACACGGGGGAATCACGGGGGAATATCTTTTGAAAAACTGTCTTTTTTTAATAATTGTTGCAACATTAAGACAGTAAAAAAGTATTATATGCGCTGTTTTATTACGAACGTGCTCGCTCGATATAGGGTTGTCTAAAAAAATCGGAGTAGTGAAAAAAACATTTGTTACATTATATTGGTTACACATTGCTGTAAATATGCAGCAAAATTTTAAGAAACTTTTTAATAAAAAAAAAATATTACAAATATTACCTCCTTCACTGTCTTTCGATGCACTTGGTTTGGAAGGTTTGCAAATCCAACATATCCTAGTGTCTCCAGGTCTGAAAATTGCATGTGAAACCATCAATCGTCGAAACAGAAATTACAAAATAGTTATGATTGAGATGGTTTATGTATGACGCAGCTTTTAAACGAAATAAAAAAGTTAAATTTTTATATTTGAAATTGATTACTTTTGAAATTAATATAAACAAGAAAAGACCATACAGAAAGTTAAATTAAAAATATTTCGATTTTTTTTGTTTGAAGGCTGCTCTGATTAAGATCGTACAAATATGGAACAGTATGGAAACTAAGCCTCGTTGTTAAAATATTACCTACACTGCAATGAAGTAATAGGGTTTACACATACCTTTTTTTAACAATAACAGTTCTGTAGTGATTAATTAATTTCATTGCAACAACTACATCTATATATTATACTAGCTGCGCCCCGCGGTTTCACCCGCGTAAGTCCCAATCCTGCGGGAACTCCGGGATAAAAAGTAGCCTATATGTTATTCTGGGTCTTCAGCTACCTACATACCAAATTTCATCGTAATCGGCTTTGTAGTTTTTGCATGAAAGAGTAACAAACATCCATACATCCATACATACAAACTTTCGCATTTATAATATTCATAGGATAAAAATCAATGCACTGTTCGTAGTAATTTTATAACACAAGAACGGGCTCAACTATCCAAACCAAATGTTTAAGCTTTGTTCTGACTATTTGAATCATATAAATCAATCATATAAATCATATAAAAGCAAAGGCAACAACATCCAGTTCCACCCCATAGGTACGGGATGTTGCTGCCTTTGCTTTTATATGACTAATTTAGTAGATGGTTTTTGTGAAGTTTTCATAAAATCGGTAGAGTGGTTCTTCATTTATCACATTTTTTAGATTATTCCCAGTTTCCCCCGAATGCTGAAACCTGTTTAACATTATTTTATTTGTTGCTAGTTACCACTGTTAATTTCTAATAAGTAAAATAGTCGCTACACTATCAAAACGGAAAATACATTTTTTGTTTTATTATTTTTAAACTTTCTTTTTAATAATTGCCACCATAACGTCATGACGTGTTCCGGTTCGGAGGGTAAGGTAGCCGGTAAACTTACTTTTGCTCGAGGCCTAACATCCTGCCCTCAGGTTGGCAATGCACCATTACCATCTTTGGTGTCTCTAGGCGGCGTGAATTTCTTACCATTAGGAAATCCGTCTGCTTGTTTGCCTTCCTATAACATAAAAACAAAAAAAAACAAAATAATTCCTGTAAATTACTCAAGTTTATTTAGTTAATACTAGTAGACAAGTAGCGAGACTTTAGTTCGCGAAATGGATTTATAAATTAAATAATATTTCGGGGGAAGA
This sequence comes from Calephelis nemesis, assembly GCA_002245505.1. Lineage (NCBI taxonomy): Eukaryota > Metazoa > Arthropoda > Insecta > Lepidoptera > Riodinidae > Calephelis > Calephelis nemesis. Next base: position 45,026 of record NJDD01011092.1, read on the forward strand.
TGGGACGATTTTGTTCCCAGTTTCCCCCGAATTCAAAATCGGGGTGAAAAAAAGATGCGACAAAAATTCCCACTTTCCCCACTTCGGGGGACAGCGTTCGGAGAAAACAGCGTTCGGAGAGAAAAGAAATGAATTTAATAAATGGCGGATCATTTTATTAACAGCTCGGTGTATGTCGATGTACGTTCGGATCTCCTACTATTAATGAATGTGTACGATCTGTATACTGTACTTGACATGTTGAGCCAATTTAAAAATTATTCAAGTGCAATGGTTTTCGCTTTCACCCGTACTTTACAAGTTTAAAAATATTTTTTTACAACATTGGAAGTTAGGTATTCCCATGGGTATACTGAAGTAATACGTAATATACCCTATAGGGTAATAAGCTGCGGCATAATTTACAATGTACAATGTAAAGGTGCGTAGTGATGTTTGTCATAGTCTTTTCCTGTACCTATCACAATATGTAGGGTATTTTATATGATAAGATTGCGAACAAGGACACGACTCTCCTGATTATAAGAGACGACCGTGGTTTGAAAAAGTTATCTTCACGCCTATATTCCCAAAGCAGTAGGCAGAGGTACAACCAGGACACCCACGACTAGCCAAAGACACTATGTCCCACAATGTGCCTATCGCCAACCGGGCACATATCCAATCCCGGGCAACGTTATTTTTATTAGAAAATTGAAAATATGCATTTTCTATTTTTTTGTTTTCCGACCCAGGGCATATATATGATGCAGCTCTCTAAGGTCTAGTCCTGGGATCGGTCCCCGGTTCGTGCAAAAAAATAGCCAATTTGCGTTTACTAATAAACGTAGTATTGTTGGTAATGACCCATTTGACCTCTGCTTTCCTTAACTATCGAGGTGTCTGGCAGGAAAGCAGATGGTTTACTCCACAAAGGAGACCCGGACCTTAACGGGATGAGGTAAGGTGGATGGGAAAATTGCACAAAAAATCTATTCCTGCCGCCATATCATCAATGGTTAATGTTGACATGTTCTGCTTTGGAAGGTGAAGTATCTGGTGAACTTACTTTTGCTCGAGCCCTGATCCGGGCCTCAAGTTGGCAACGTACCATTTCCACCATTAGTGTCTCTAGGCAACGTAAATTTCTTACCATTAGGAAATCTGTCTGCTTGTTTGCCTTCCAATATCATAAAAAACTTAAATGACATGGAAATGAAATTGCAGTCGAATTTTGGCAGGACTGCTCTTAAATTATACAAATTTTGTATCCTACGGATTTTATAATTTAATAGTACCATTTTGGATATCCAATTAATCATTCAAAAATTACAGGCTGACGAGAATCAGTGGATAATTGTAATTAATGTCTTCAAGCCTTATGATCTACAACGATCGCCGATTACAAACTCCCTCGAAGGTTCCACCAAACTTGGTAATTGTCTTTCCCTTCAGATCTTAAGGTACTCGACACATAAATGTATAGGAGCGAAGCGAATTTAAAGTAACGTAACGCTCGCCCCTCACGAAATGTTTCTCAGGAAGGCAGAATGTCGATTCTACACTGGAGGAGACTCGGACCAATATTTACAGAAACATAAAGCGATATAAAGGTAAGGTTTCTCCGTGTTGATCCGGGCTCCTTTGTAGAATAGACCATCTGCTTCCTGCCAGGCACCTCGTAAAAGGCGAGCATAGGCTTACCGTCACTAACACCGTGACATCTGACTAGGTGGTAGAGTTTCGCAGCGATTCACCCGGATCGGTGGTACGAATCCGGGTATACCTTATACCTTACCTATACCTAATAACGTCACGATGTGTTCCGGTTCAGAAGGTAAAGTAGCCGGTAAACATACTTTTGCTCGAGGTCTAACATCCCGGCTTCAGGTTGGCAACGCCACATTACCACCTTTGGTGTCTCTAGGCAGCGTGAATTTCTTACCAACAGGAAATCCGTCTGCTTGTTTGCCTTACATCATAAAAAAAGCGATGTTTACAACAGTGTGGCAAAGCTCTACATTAAACCAATTAATCACATTTTATTCTAATTTAAATGCAAAGGCTTTTACCGAAATATTTACGAACCTCACCGTTCACGTTATTAGATTAAACACCAATATTGGATTGTTGGTGAAGTTTTAAAGTTTAATTTCTTACTAATTTGTCTGCCATTATTAATTCACCATAAAATATAATTCAGCTATCGTCGAAGATTATTTTGATTAACGTATTTTAAATAAGTTAAAGAATAAGTTGTTTCATTGGATTCAGGCCGCAATAAGAAATATTCTTTTAGATTATTATGAAACCCACTTATACTAATATTATAAATGCTAAGTCTGTCTGTAGCTTTTTCATGGCTAAATCATTGGACCGATTTGGATGAAATTTGATTTGCGTATAGCTAAAGATCTAAGTTTGAACATCAGCTCTTATTTTAATACGTCTATACTAGAATACTAGACTAGAATAGGGATTAAAGTTAAAGGCAAAATATCTTCACGCTTATATACTCGAAGCGGTAGGCAGGGGCAAACTAAGGCATCCACGACTAGCCTCAGACACTAAGTCCCACAATGTGATAGGTGGCTAGCCTATCGCACACCAGACACATATCCAATCGCAAGCAACGTTTTTGTGTTAGAAAATTGGAAATACTAAATTCTATACCTCATACAGTCAATTCCAACACTTGGATCGCTAGACCACACTGGTTATAAAAGTTTGTATAAAAATTTTGTCCTTCTTTAAGAGTGAAATTATAGTTTATTTTAATGTGTGGACATAGAGAGGAGATCAGAGAGGCTAATTTTTTTACTGATATCTAAACGGGGTTCGGCAAATAAATTTAATAACTTTAAGGCAGATTAGAAGAACGAGTACGACGGAAAGTGGGAGATCATTTCGGGATCATTTAGGCAGTAAGTAGTAGTCAAGGTTTATTTAATGTTAATTAATAAAATATATACCCCAGTGTCCGGGTAAATTACCTTCGGAAATCATGTGTGATTTGGATACCTCTGCTTATCTTTTCGAGAATACGGGCATAAACAAACTTTAAGGCTAGAACTAATGACAGCTCCTCGAGAAATTAAAACCAAACGTTTACAATAAAATACCTATATCTTGTTACTATTTAAGATATGCGCTTCTTCTATATTCGTTAAGCTTCAGAAATCCGAATGTATTTTGAAGATATCTATAGAGTTGTTATTACATAAATAATCATTTCGCCTTTATTTAGATTAGGGCAGACACTTTAAAAATAAAAGTGTAAAGTGTGAAAAGAGTAAAAAGTGTAAAGCCGAAGCGCATAATTTAAATGGTAGTACCTGATACTACGTTTAAATCAGAAATGATTTTTTGTAGCAAATTTTCGAAGAGTTATGTTGAATGCTGTAAAACTATGCCAAATTAAAATTATTATTATATAAATAGTAAAATGTTAAGGAATTAATAATATCATAAAAACAAGCAATCTATTCTGAAAATTAATTTAATAACAGCGTCAAATCTTTTACAGCGACGTCGCGCAAGGTCAATTACCCGTCGCGTTCGTTCGCGAAACATAATCCTAACTCCTAGTTTTATTTTTTGAAACAGAAATCAAATACCAGTTTTGGCACCATCGAGAGACAAAATAGCTGTAGTTTTTTCACAATTGTTGAATTTCGTGTTTATATTTAGTAAAATTATTCAATTTTGGCGGCAATTTGTACAGTTTTGTTCAGTGAAAGTGCACAAATGAAATAATCACGAAGAAATTACCGTATCGTGTATTTCCTCGTTGCCGCCAAATCTCACTATATGACCTTGAGTAATGAGGCCACCACTTTTCTAAAGACCCGACATGACTTTTATTGACGACTTGTAAGTAATTTTGAATAATTGAGACTGGTTTTAACTTGATGCAAATTTCTGCTTGACTAATGGTAAAATGCTAACGCGAATGCCAAAAACTAATTAAAGAAAGAAAGATATCAAACACCGTTGTAAAGAGAAGGTAATGCTATATTTTTCTCTTTTTTTTTGAAAACAGTTACCTGCACCCTCTTTACGATGTACACTTGGTTGATAATTTTTGCTATCAGAAACGTAAAACAGCAAAATATCCGAACTATAAGCTTCTAATATTGGTTTGTAATAAAATGTAAGGACACAATAAACAATTTATTGACCCTAAACTCTCCATTACGGAGATTATGTTTCGTGGGGACAAAATATTTATGACGTTAGCAACATAAGCCACATGATAAACATTTTCTTACCATTTGAAGTAGGTATGTGATGATACTATCACGTATCTTACTAGATTTATTATACCGTCATAATATGTTATGAAGAAGACACATAACAATTATTAATATTTATTTTGGCGTTGGGATGTCTATTGGTATTTTGAACTTAAAACACTGTCACTTGATTTTGGCACTACCACTTTGTGAATTTACACAACACTGCACTAGTTCATATAGCTTTGTCTTTTCAGCCTTCTCATTATAACTGTGCTATCGAGGAGCTGGATTGCCTCGATGTTCACATGATGGTGAAGTCTGTGGTGATGAGCTTCTGCGTTTTTTTTTATAACGTCACTGACAAACTCCACTTTGAGATCCCGATGGAGGTCATCATTTCTTATGTACCAAGGCCTCCTCCAAAAACGCATGGCCTCCATGGTGGTATTTTTCTTAAGAAAACAATTATCATAGTAATGTAATTGCCAAAGCTTAAAATATGTCGCCTCTACGTTTGTTTTGTTCTAAAATATACAAAGCTTTTAGTATCAACATAATTTATGTTAGTTCAAACTTGAAACCTTACGTGTAATTAATTTTAGTGGTAAGAACAAGTACCTTAACCTTCAAACCAAAATACTACTCGGGTGTATGTACATATATATATATATAAATCTTGTATACTAAATCTTGTATCTTGTATACTAAATTATAATAAACCAGGCGCCTCTCCAGACATTATGGGTTAATTAAAGACACTATAGATATTACTCCAAAGTCACCATCTTATTGCTAGAATCTTAAGCCATTTAGGTATGCAAATGCACATCTCTCATACCCTACATCACTTGATATAACAATAGCCAGCATGGGCTCAATTGCCGAAAGAAATAAGTAGGAATACCTATTCCTGCCGCCATAATGACTTCCGTCATGTTCCGGTTCGCAGTGGAGGGTAAGCGGTAGATTTACACTATAAGCCTAACATCACGATTACTTGACAGCAACGCACCTATAATATCTCTTACCTACGTACACCTATATGTTTTTTCATGGCGTATATAGGCTCTGGTTGTCTTTTACTATCAAGAGAGCAGTTTGCTTAAATGACCTCACATAAAAATAATAATAAAAACGGCCAAGTGCGAGTTGGATTCGCGCACGAAGGTTATAACAAAATAAATAAATAATCTATAGAAGATAATCACGTTTGTTGTATAGGAGCCCCCCTTTGATATTTGCTTTATTGTTTTTTTTAATTATTTGTTTTGAAAGGTAACATGCAAGTTAATTTTCTGTGCATATTTGAAGTTTCTTACCTGTTTTTACTATTGAAAAAAAAAAATACGACCCTAATATTTTATTTATTTTTAGATTTTTTGTTGTTTAGCGGCAACGAAAATACATCATTTGTGAAATTCCGGCTTTCTAGTTATCACGGTTTATGAGATGCAGCCGGACAGACAGCGAAGGCTTAGTAAAATGTAATGACTGTTTGGGTACGGAACCCTAAAAATGATAGACAATATCCAGTAAGCTAATATTTTAATTTGAAGTCTGAAATATAAATTGCTACAAAGTGCATCGTTTCACAGTACGTGGAAAAGGACGTTTTATAAATCAGCTCAAAGCATACATATTACGTTCCAAGCGCTGTAACTTAATACATTTTGTAAACTGCCAGCTTTATCACTATTAAAGTAGTGCCTACAGCAACTTCCCCGTGTTAGTCCAGGCTCCTTTTCAGAATAGACCATCTGCCTACCTGCCAGGCAGCTCGTAAAAGGCGAACATAGACTTACCGTCACTACTACCGTGACATCCTACTAGGTGGTAGAGTTTCGCAGCGACTCGCCCGGATTGGTACCACCGCCTCACCTATTCCTGCCACCATAACGTCCAATGCTTATTGCTGACGTGTTCCGGTTCGGAGAGTAAGGTAGCCGGTAAACTTACTTTTGCTCGAGGCTTAGCATCCCGACCTCAGGTTGGCAACGCACCATTACCACTTTTGATGTCTTTTCGCGGCGTGAATTTCTTACCATTGGATCTCCGTCTACTTGTTTGTCTTCCAAATTCATAAAAGAACTGTTCAGTAGTTTTGCTACAAAGTACATAAAATGTTATCACTAAACATAAACATAAAGATAATACAGTACAATGGGCGAGCTAATCTCCAGCAACAGAGATTTCTACCAGCTGACCCGTAAAAAGGAGAAACAGAAACAAAGATAAACGTAGACTTGGTGTAACATCTATATATTTATCCTCACAAACTTTTACCTTTTTTTCAAATATAATGGAAGGCAAACAAGCAGACAGATTTTCTGATGGCAAGAAATTCACGCCGCCTGGAGACACCGAAGGTATGGTACGTTGCCAAGCTAGAACGGGATGTTAGGCCTCGAGCAAAAATAAGTTTACCAGCTACTTTACTCTCCGATTCGGAACAAAGCAAGCATCGGACGTTATGGTGGCAGGAATAGGCAAGGCGGTGGTACCAATCCGGGTGAGTCGATGCGAAACTCTACCACCTAGTAGGATGTCTCGGTGTTAGTGACGGTAAGCCTATGCTCGCCTTTTACGAGCTGACTGGCAGGAAGGCAAATAGTCTATTCTGCACGGGAGCCCGGACCAATACGGAGAAACTTTATAATATTAGTAGAGTTGAAGTGTTTGACATAAAGAACAGATCAAAGTGTCATGTTTACCCGTAGATTCCGAGTCTGTTGGAAAATATAATTAAGACCACCTCCCCTGAATAATTATAACGAAGTTCCCTTTTCGAGGGTATCTTCATTATCTTATAACATGAATACAGACTTGACTGCGGCGGCTTTGTAATTGCTCTAGGCGCTAGAGCTTGAAGAGTGAACCTTTGAATGCCTTCTGATTCATTTTATCTTTGTAGGTTTATCTCTGTTTGCTTTTTATTAATGTAAATAAAAATGCACGATGTCATTCTTTTAGGCTACTAGCGGCCCGCTTCTGCTTTGCACGGGTATAAAATATATATATTATTCTTATTTTTTTTATGTTATAGGAAGGCAAACAAGCAGACGGATTTCCTTATGGTAAGAAATTCACGCCGCCTAGAGACACCAAAGATGGTAATGGTGCATTGTCAACCTGAGGTCAGGATGTTAGGCCTCGAGCAAAAGTAAGTTTACCGGCTACCTTACCCTCCGAACCGGAACCGAAAGTTTATTTTGATATAAAATTAACTAACAAAGTAACAGACTAACAGGCAAAAATCGTGATTTAGAAATCGTATCTCAGAGACCTATCCCAATGTTCATAACATTTAAAAAAAAATTATACCATGACCTTCTCCTTACTTTTTTAGTTTTTGTAATTTTCTTAAACATATTTCAAGAATACGTGCTAAAATTAAATTAAAACTTTATTTTTTCTATATCACATTTATTGCACAAAGTTCTTTAGCATCACTACAAAATATTATAAAACAAAGTGCCTTCCTCTATCCCTATGTCCCTTTGTATGCTTAAAATATCTTTAAAATTACGCAACGGATTTTGATGCGGTTTTTTAATAGAAAAAGTTTTTGAAGAGGAAAGTTTCCCCCATGTTGGTCCGGGCTCCTTTGCAGAATAGACCATCTGCCTTTCTTGCCAGGCAGCTCGTAAAAAGCGAGCATAGGCTTACCGTCACTAACACCGTGACATCTGACTAGGTGGTAAAGTTTTGCAGCGACTCGCCCGGATTGGTACCACCTCCTTACCTATTCCTGCCGCCATAATGTCAATGCTTGCCGTTGACGTATTCCGCTTCGGAGCGTAAGGTAGACGGTAAACTTACTTTAGCTCCAGGCCTAAGATGCCAGCCTCAGGTTGGCAATGCTCCATTACCACCTTTGCTATCTAAGCGACGTGAATTTCTTACAATCATTATCAAAAAAGAAAACGACGGGTTGCACTCCGGGAGTGCCGGCAGAAGTGAAATCTTGAATTTTAGATATGTGCATTTTAGATATTTTGGAATGGTTAGGGAATAATTTTGGCACGAACTGATCAGTACGAAAGTAGTATCATTTATGTGGTATAATACAATATTCATTTATTGCGCTGTCGTACACAAACATGACAACACGAACAGTCGCGCAAGCGCCCTCCGCCGTCTTACGTATTTTTGTCTTACGAAATTTCAGGTCACGTGTCCAGCCGCGATTTTAGAAGTTTTTTTCCATTTAAAAAAAATGTGCAACGCCGTTTAAAAAGTTTTCACTTCAAAAAACTGACACTGACGTAACGATTTGACTTAAATATTCGAAATGGCGAAATCTCCGTAGTAAGGGTACTGATAATTTTCTTGAAGACAAACTTGTCTACAGCGAGCTTGTTATTGCTCCCGGCGCAAGTGCTTCAACCTCTAAATTTCTTTTGATTTGAATTTTTATTGTTTTATTTGATATACGTTTATTAAATTTGTTTAAAGTCTAGATACATTTTATTTTTATTGTAACCAAATAAGTTTCATGTATAAATCTTTTCTTAACCTTTTTGAAAGAATGAAAATAATATTTATTTACTAACTTATTTTATTGACGAAAAAGCTCTAATCATTTTAGAACACAAAACAGCAGTAACATAAAGGAAATCTAAAACTATCTAAAAGTTTATTTCTACAGAATATTTTTCTACTAATGTATTTTTCTTTTTTTTAAAGATACGATATGATTTTTTTAGATAAACAAAATAGTAGAATAAAACAATAACTTTACTTTTACCTACTTTCTAATATTATCATTAATAATAAAACTTCATGCTCTTGACAACTATATTACTACTGGAAGTTACATTCCTGAATTACCGAAAACTACTGATTCACTGTTATGTACAGACCTCTCTTTCTTTTGACTTTGTTAGTAATTGAGATCAAACGACAGAAAGAGAGGTCAACACATTAGAGCGAGTCAGTAGTGTTCGGAAATGGCATCAGGTAAGAGACAGCTGCTGCCTATACACAATATTGTAAGGCTAATGATCTGTCGCTATCTCATAACTTAGATCTTAGATAGAAATGTCTACGGGATACCTCACCCAGCACGACAGTTGCGAGCACTGACGCTGTGCTTGCAGATATAAGGGAGACGGTGGCACCAAACTGGGTAAGCTGCGTACGATGTATACGATTAATTTTTTTTATTTAAGTAAAAAAAGAGGACGTAAAATTTATAAGTTTTTATAGTCGTATCAGAGATAAACACTAAATTTGTAAGCGAATTAGCTTCTTATTTGTTTTTTCTTCATCGTAATATTACTTAGACCTTAGATAATATTACTAAAGGCCTATTTTCAGATATTAAATAATAACTAATAAGCTTTCTACCAAAAAATATGTAGAGTATTTAGAATTAGGTGGTGCTTGAATTTAAAGCGAATTTTAAGCTTAAGTTAAGCCTCAAAAGTATCCTAACGACAACTAATATACTTAACTATGTGTTATCTACGGTTATGTCCGTCTATCACTTGTGGCCTAACGGCCCGGTGTTAGACTTTACTAAGTGGTTCCGGTTCTCCGGGGCGGGCAATAACACATCACACAATAACATTTTTTTTTTTTAAATACTTTGCCTGGGATTGTATATGTGCCCTATTAGGGATTGGTTTCCCACCTACCTAACTGGGGGACTTTGTAGGCGTCCTTATTGTATCTCTGCCATTCAAGCATGAGCAAGCACAAACCCAGGATTTTTTGGAGTAAATATAAATGATTAAAGTACCAAAATGACACAAAAATGCTACTTAAAAATTAAAATTTAATAGCAAGTATTTTTTTTAATAATTATTCTAACTTGAAATTCATCCATTCAGAACTGCACCTTCGATTACATAACATAGAAATAGATAGCCTTTTTCAAGTAGTTTATGAGATATCAAAGAAAATTGCATCAAAAATTCATGCAGGCCACTTAAAAAAAATTATATAATTTGATAAATGAAAAACAGGATATTTCGCTCAGTTCCCAAAAACAAGATTCAATGACTATGTTCTACAAACATTTGCATAACACTACAAATGTGATATTTAATAAGGAGGAATGTGTGCTTCTAGAAAAGGGTCCAAAATATTGTCCAAAAACAAAAATTACAATAAAAGATTTAGAAAATTTTGGAGTTGATTTAGATATAGCGATAAACGATATTTCAATAAAACATCAACTGAAGAAAGAAATAAGAAACGAACTATTCAATTCAGCTCTAAAGAGTGGTAAAAAATCAGGAAATAATGAATGGAAAATTATACAATCTATTAAAAGTAAAATTAAAGAAAATGATATAGTTATTACAAAGGCAGACAAAGGTAATACGATTGTTATAGCAATTAGAACAGAATATGATAGTAAAATTAATGAATTCTTAGAAAATGGTAGTTTTAATATATTAAAACGAGATCCAACTGATAAGTATAGTCGCCAAGTTAGAAATACTCTGACTACTTGTAATAGTATTTTCACACCTGCAGATGTTTACAAGCTTAAGATAATGAACCCTCAAATACCTCGTCTCCATGGCTATTACAAGCTACATAAAGAGGGTTCACCTATAAGACCGGTGGTTTCATATATGAATGCTCCCACTTATCATCTAGCGACAGAGTTAAACAGTGTTTTTAAGTGTTCTACTAAGTTTAGACCTGAAAATTCAATCAAAAATAGTTTGGAGCTTGTAAACAAAATAAAAAGGGTTGTGGTTCCAGATGGTGCTATTTTAGTCTCGTTTGATGTGCAAAATTTATTCC
>NJDD01011098.1:5222-24484 GCA_002245505.1 Calephelis nemesis
GTTATTTGCAGTTAAAAAAATATTTTTTTTCTTTATTACAATATTTATGGCAAGACTAGGTATATACTCTTTGGTAACATACTTGTGTATGAAGTATGAATTCATAATATTTATTTTTGATTTTTTTTTAATGTGTAGTAGTTACACGCCTGGATCTCTGTCAGTCTATAATATGTTTATTAACTGTGAAAGAATGCTTAAAGTGTTGAGTTCACCTTTTGTACCCACTCACAATTTGGTGTTTCTTTAAAAATAATACGAAAAACGTAGCATTACGGCCTAATGGTCTTAGCCTTTTCCAGAAAGAAACAATTTAAAAAAATAACAAAAAAATATATATTGTCATATCTTATCTATACACATATAATAAATCTGTAGAAGGGTCACTTCTATAAATTGAAAATATTGAAAACATAAATAGCGGGGGTGTTACTGGATCGATACCAAACCCAAATATGTGATTAAAAAAAAATTTGTCTGTCTGTCTGTATGTAAAACTAACGGTTCGATTTCGGTGAAACTTGGTATAATTATACCTTATTATCCTGGGCATAAAATGGGATATATTTTATCCTCGAAAATACGTAGAAAAAAATTTAATCTCATTTTTTCAGTTTTATCACGCGAAGACCGACATCCGCGCGGACGGAGTCGCGGGCGGAAGCTAGTGTAGAATAAATTGTGGAATAAATCACCGTAATATAATACTTTTAATTTACACAAACCAAAAACATTGTTTAATAAATGCGAATAGACGTCGGTTCAAAAAAATGAGGTCACCTCAAATGTGTTTCGGTCACGCGACGTTGCCATCCAGCATGAGGTCACCATTATCTCCATTTATGATAATTAATGAGTCCTCAAATTACTGTGCTATGTAATCTTTAGTGAAAAGACATTTTAGAATGACTACGTTGGCGAATACTACATTTTATCAAAACCGGTTTTTTAAAATCCGAAAATGAGGTGGCTAACAATTCGGATTCATGTTTTTGTGCATGTTTGTTACGCGATTAACTCCAATAACGGCCTGACTTCAGGACAGCGACGCACCTGTAACATCTATGGTGTCTATTGGCCATGCTTGTCTCTTACCATTAGGAGAGTCGTCTGCGCTGTGACATCTCACATAAAGCGTCAATGTACTCATAAGTACAGTCAGTTACAAAAACCCTTATGTACAGTTATGAAAAAAACTGTATCGATTTTTGCATCTGACGGTACAAAAAACCGGCCAACAGTTTATTAAATTTGTCATTAGACAACACTTGATGGACTGATGGAGATCACAAACATTGTTATCAAAGCAAATGTGATAGCACTTGAATATCACATTTTGCGTAATGTTGTTTGCCCTACGTATTTAGGTCAAAAGCTCTTTGTGACTGTATTGAAATGGTTCAAAGCCATCCTTTATTTACCCTAAAAAGTTTATCTATAAGCTTGCATTCTGCCAACATAGGGTTGGCAAAAAATATTGGTGTTTTGTAAAATAATCGATTAACAATCGATGTCAAATATCGATTTTATTAATGCATAAGTTTTTATGTTTGTATGAGTTTTCTGATAGCAAAACACATATTGTATAAGATACAAAAGATGATAATGATTTAAATGTTAAACTTAATGTCAGAATAAAAGGGTAATTTGGCCCTTTAAACCGGATAACGACATTTTGAAGTACCTGACCACTTACGGCCAATGTTAATAATGTATCTCAATCTAATGGATTTCAAGCAATCTAGATAGCTGCGTATCCGCCGACCTATCCCATATTTATCCAGTCCACAGATATGTTACTGGCAAGCGATAACATAAAAATGGATCAAAATACCAATCTTGGACATCGATTTTGGGATTAGGATTGATTATTAATATTGGCCGTTTGACCACAAAAAGTTACAGCTTTACGTGGCGCTATAGATCTATATGCGTAGAGAAAAAGTACTTTCATATCCATACCTCTAGAGTCTAGAGGTATGTATATGACAGTACATATAATAACATTAAATAAAATTTCCAGTTGGTTCGGTAGTTTTACAATCTCAAACCATATTGTTATATTTATCTGTGCAAACAATAAATCAACAGAAAATTTAAAACAAATATTATGTAAACAATTTAAAATTAAAAAAGGAGATTAGCAGTCCTGTTACCCTTTCAGATGATTGAGGAAAGAGAAATAATAATAAATATCTATAAATTACATACGAGCAGGGATCGAAATATCGGTATTTTTCTGTAACGTTACTTGCTCGCGCTTGAGGTAGCGGTAACATGAAGTGTAACGTTACTTCAAATATTGTTACAGATTTCGTTACAATTTAGTATCGCTAACGTAATACGTTCCGGTACTCACTAAGAATTACCGGTGAGAACATATCGTTATACACAATTAGTAACGTTACTTAATACTTTCAATGCTATTATCATTTTGTCTCTGTCACACACTCTGTATTTTTATTTGGCTTCCCATGTTTTGTAGTTTCCGTACGCCTAAGCTTTAGAATTTACCTGACTGAGTTATTTGTTTTGCTCACGGTTGGAATTGAAAACTGAGATATTTTTTGGTTTCCTATTAAATTATGTAAATTAGTTTTTTTTACAGTTAAATTAAGTTATCCGACAATCGAAAATAACAAGAATCAATAATCTTCATCAAACGCAGCAGAATTAACTACGTTGAATTTTGATTCGAGCTTCATAAAAACAGCTGCAAAAAGCACTTAAGCATTTTCACGCCCATATCCCTGAAAGGGTAGTCAAAGGCACAACCAGGACCCCACGACTAGCCGAAGACACTAAGTCCCACAATGTGATAGGTGGCAAGCCTATCGCCAACCGGGCTCATTTCCAATCCCGAGCAACTTTCTTTTTTATTAGAAAATTGGAAAAACTCCATTTTCTTTTAGTTGCCGACCCGGGATTCGAACCCGGGACCTCATGCAGTCAAGTCCAACAACTGAACCGCTAGACTACAGAGGCTTTTTAATTACTTTCTTATTTAAATATTTTCTTTATTGCAATAGGTAAGAATTTTTATATAAAGCGTTTCAATGCAACCTCAATTTTAGAGCTCTGTAGCCGAATGGTGGAATATAGAAACCTTATCGAGTCGTTAGGTCGAATGGGTAACGCTTCGGACTACCGTTCCGGAGTTCCGCAGCTTCGAACCCTGCCATGTACCAATGAAATTTCCTACTTGTGTACCCCGTAGCGAGGCGAGCGGTAGATAATCTGTCACTAATACCGTGATATTGGCAAAATTGTCAAGTCCTTCAATGACTCGCCCGAATATTCAGGCACCACCTTACCTTCAGGTGCCTTACCTTTACCTATTCCTTCCGCTAAATGACATTGCTCGCCATTATCGTGTTCCACTCAGAAGGTAGGGTAGCCGGTAAACTTACTGGCCCAGGAGGCTGAACATCGTAGCCTAAGGTTGGCAACGCATCATTAACACATTTGATGTCTATAGGCGATGGCATTTTTTACTCTTGGAAAATCCGTTTTTGAAACCGTGTCCGTATATCACAGCCATTTTCTAGTAAATATATACAGAATTACTACTAAGTACCCCAGATATCTCATGTGTATTGTAAACCTAAATCTTAAACAGAAAATCTAAAACTAAAGAAAAATAAGTCGTAGTTGTCGTGTCCCATATGTAGGTCACAAATTTATACCTCTGTTACCCCCCTGAGGCCGCTGAATTGGAATGCAGCCTAAAGTTGCTATAATTTTAATAAAATGCAATATGTAATATTGTAAGACAAAGCCGAAAAAATTAGAAAGTAAAAACTTGAATTGTCCCTATTGGTTAAACTACCGTCTTGATAAGCTACACTCGAAAACTTTATATTAAAAATACAGGTGAGGCTCGCGTGAGTTTTACTCTTGCTTTAAGTGTTCATGGTATTACTAGCTATTTTTCGCGGCTTCGTCCGCGTTTTCTCCAGGATCTCGTTGAGAGAACCGAATTAAAAGTGGCCTATGTGTCGATTCAGCTCAAAATCTATCTGTGTTTTACATTTCAGTCAAATCCTTCCAACGTTTCGAGCGTGAAAGAGTTCTTTCTTTTTATTCACATTTGTATTATACTAAGTAGTAAGATTTAAAATAAGCATGTCTTATTTGGATAAAAATAAGCACTGTGCGCTTTTACCTTTTACAAATCGCTTTATCATTTTTATTTTCTAATAAAAATATCGCCTCCCAGGATATAATGTATGCCCGGTTGGCAATAGGTTTGCCACCTATAGCACTGTGGGACTAAGTATATTAGGCTAATTGTGGTTGCCGTAGTTGCACCTTTGTCAGTTTTTTTGGGGGATACGAACCTGAATATGCTTACATATTTGCCGTTATATAGTTAAATTTATAATACAGCTGCTTCTGTACAACTGGAATAAGTCAGAAACTATAAATTCCTTTCCGGAGCAGTAGCAGGTACTAGTCCCGCAGGGATGATGCAACGCACTCTATCGACTGCCATCTACCTATATAAGACTGTCTCATTTATCTTATTTTAAGAATAGTTAATCAAGATTTAGTGTTCAAATACACAAGGGGATGTAAACTGGTTCATCGTTGCATCCATTTTGCATCCAGGTAAATTTCGACATCTACCTATAACTTTTTCTATAACGATAGTTATGTGGACGCAAATTGGCAATTTTAGTAAGCGTATTAATAATGGTAAATAAAAAGATATTAAAACCCTATCCTAATCACATATTTCCTTATAATAAAATAAAGGATCAAGTTAGAGATAGTAAGATGAGTTCGCGTCCTCCGTCGACGCAAACTGGCTGATTCATAAAATTGGTGTGCCAGTTCGCGTCTACCTCATTTAACCTTTTAACATACAATAATCAATCAAAACCGTCATTATTTTTATTCTTATATTCAATTTCAAGGTCTAGGAATAAATGCAATCTTTGAATAAGCTTAAAATATTAAGAAATGACGTATAAAGCACACGCCAGTTCACTATTTTTTTTTGCTAAAATTAAAGATGTTTGCACACTTTTTTTGCATAGCTAAGATTTATTATTTTTTTTAGACAGCAAAAGTTATGCGAATGTTTTTTTTTTATCTGTGTATGTGTGTTTCTAATAGAATTTATTATAGGCAGAAACTACTTTTAATTTTCCTACTTTGTAAGTACACTTATTTTTGAGAGTTTTTCAAAAGGTGTCCGCGAAAATGGAACTGAGCGGTGGACGCGAACAGGCGCACTACCCTATTGACTAATCGTCAACGTCGTAAATCATGATATTAATATATCTCGAAAATCGTAATACGTTTGCGAAGTTGCCAACTCGCAGAAGCATTAGCGCGGAGCGCGGGCGTCGCGTTTTACGAGTCGGCCGAAATCAACGAATCACAAAAGAGCTCAGCAAAACAATGTAAAAGCGGCAACGTCGCATTATTACCGGTATTATAACGTTATTTATTGAGTTATAATTTCGTTCTGATTTCGTTCTGTTAATGTTTTCCGTTACGTTAATTATTAATAGAGACCAACGTATTGTAACTAAATTAACGGTATATACCGGTAAAAAATAGAGGTATCTGATAACGTTTCAAATCCCTGCATACGAGGGCCAAACTGAAAGTTTTCAGAACTGGCAACTTAAAAGCATTATATTAAAAAAATAAGTTTAAATTTTGAAAATAGAACTCTTTACCAATAATATTGAGTATACATTTCATTCATTTGTCATTTGTTTTACGATTTGGCGGCAAATTGAAAATTGTCTGTGCACGTCAGAATGAATTTAAACCGAGAAAATTTTCGTGCAGTGATTTTTTATGACTTTCGATGTCATATAAGTCAACAAGAAAGTTATGATAGACTTCGATTGGCTTTTCACGATGAAGCCCCATCTCGTGCCACAGTTTACAACTGGTTAAATGAATTCAAACGTGGTCGAACTAATCTCACCGATGATTTGCGTGAGGGACGGCCTTCTACAGCGACGACTGAAGACAATATCAGTGTTGTGCGGCGTATGATAGAGACTGACAAAAGAGTGACCTATCAGCAGATTCGGACAAGTCTAGGCATAGGTATGAGTCAAGTGCACAAAATCCTCCATGAACATTTAGCGGTCAGGAAGCTTTGTGCCCGCTGGATACCGCATAATTTGACCGAGGCTCAAAAACTCCGCCGTGTTGATTGGTGCCAAGAAATGATCCAAAAATTTAACGGAGGTGACTCAAATGCTGTGTTCGACATACTAACGGGTGACGAAAGCTGGATTTACTGTTATGATCCGGAAACCAAAAGCCAGTCTGCTCAGTGGGTGTTTCCTTCCAAAGAGTTGCCAACTAAAGTGAAGAGAGGTCGAAGTGTTGGAAAAAAGATGGTGGCCTCGTTCTTCGGAAAGACAGGTCATTACGCGACAGTTGTCTTGGAGGATCAGAAAGCGGTTAATGCAGAGTGGTACACTAACAACTGTTTGCCACTTGTCTTGGAAAAAGTTCGAGAGAAACGACCTCGCAGCAGGATCCTCCTTCATCACGACAATGCTTAGTTTTTGATTTTCTAAGAACTTTCAGTTTGACCCTCGTATACCTAAAAATCTTCGATCGTCCTTCGAGTGTGATAAAAAAGGAAGAAACGGACTATAATTTTTTCTTCAGACTTTATTGTTATCCCGATATTCATAAGTACCTACAGGGACAAAGCATAATTTTTCTTTTTATATTTATTTAAACAATAATCGAACAAGAAAATTAAAACAAAATGATAAAATGCAATTAAAAATTAAAAATAAAGATTAGCAGTCCTGTTACACTTTCAGATGTTTGAGGAAAAAGTAATAAATATCTATAAAATCTTGACCTACTTAAACAAGCGCAAGATCCAAAGACCCCATTCTAAAGCCAGACCTTGTCATTTTTACAAATTATACAAATTGTAAGAAAATCATATACTTGTGATAGAGCTGTTAGTTTAACAATATCTACTAACATATAGAAATATTTAAGTAAAGATTTTATTCCTATAAATTGATTTAACAACTAGACCCAATCTTCTTCTTCTAAACTAATATTATAAATTTGTTTCTTTGTTTTTTTCTTTGTTTGTTTGAAATGAAAAGGCTCCGAAACTACTGGACCGATTTCAAAAATTTTTTCACCTCTAGAATGCTACATTATTCCTGAATGATATAGGCTTTGTTTCATCAAAATCCGTGCAGTAGAAGCCAAGTTACGCAGGCAAAGCTGCGTGAAACTGCTATCTTATATAAACAAATCAATTGCTATTCGTTAGTTTCGCTAAAACTCGGGAACCGATTTGGCTAATTTTGATTTTGATTTATTTGTGTAAGTCCAGGTTTAAAGGGTAAAAAAACAGGTCCCATACAAACATAATGGGTGGTACGAAATTCGCCGGGACAGCTAGTATATCAATAGATACTTAGTTTAAGTGTCGCTTGAGACAGTTGAAACAAAATGTGGTGATTATATCTAGGTCGATAGCCTATTGTGGAAACAGGTCACCTGCTTAGCAGATACAAGAATAAACCCGCGGATATCACTGGTTTTTCTCACCATATCCATGAAGCACTAGTTGTAAAATTCCCTTCAATTGTTGTTTAGAAAAAAAATAAATAAATTTAAGCGAATTAAGGGGCCCATATACGCTAAAATACGTCAGCAGTTTACTGTTTTTTTCATACAAAGCAATCATGGATCTTGCAGACAAAAATACACAAGATTAACTTGAATATGCTTTACTAGACTAGTGTTTCCAAAACACGATTCATTTCACTTTGCTCGATAGAAAAAAATCAAAAAGTTAACCCTTTTTTGAAAGCTTTTGCTTTCTGTCTACTTCAATTGTGAAAATATCGACACCAGATTTAACATAAACATAGATAAGTACTATAACCTAAAAGATAAGTGTTTCAGTTTTTATACTTTTTTTAAAATTACTTTTATAGTGTCAAAAATAGTGATTTGTCGCTTAAGACGTTTACTTTAGAGCGCCATTGTTCATACTAATCATGGAACGGGGGAGCGCGGTGATTGACTCTTCTGGCTGACTGAGTATGGGGCCTTAAGTATAATAACAACTCTATACAGATAGAAATCTTTAAAACACATTCGGATTTCCGAAGCTTAACGAATATAGCCGAAGCGCATAATATAAATAGTTCTACTGGACGCCCTTTCGCGTTTATTGTATTAGTAGGGAAAATAATGTTTTGTTTTGATTTTAAGTTACTCCATTAATTGATTAAGTATACTGTGTCATTGGGCGAGGGTTTAGTGCATGGGTAGGCAAACTTTTTTAATAGTGGGCCGGTAAATTAATAAAATTCTAGTGGCGGGCCAAAAAATAAAAAAAAATTGAGGCAGGCCAGTTAGTAAAAAACAACTAAAAAGAGCTGTAACTATAACGATTATAAAACGTTGTATAAAGATAACATAAGTATTTTTTTTATTTTTACAATCTTTTATTAAAATGAAATCGATTTATAAAGTCTTAACATATGAAATACGGATTATACATAGAAGTATGAATTCAATATCTTAATTGTTCAAATTTCAATAGTCTTTTAACTTTTTGACCATTTTTTTTAATAAGGCTCATACTTTTTCTGAAAAAAAAAACTTTCGGCGTCCCGGATTAAAACCTCTTACGGGCCTGATCCGGTCCCGGACTTTTTTGGCCATCACTGGTTTAGTGTATACTCTGAACCTGAATATGAATAAAGTTTGAGTTCCATTCTCGTCAGGAGTAAGCGTTTGTGTAAATGTACTCATAAATGCACAAGGAAAATCTTATTTCCTGTTTACTTAAACTACTTGAAACTTGACTAGTGAAGAATGCCCGTTAATTACGTGTGCGTATGGACAAATTATTTATTTTGTGAACAACAATATAAAAATAAGTGAATAATTGTATAATTTTTAAAATTGCTGGCTATCATCAGTATTGCCCGCATTAAATTATTTTTACCCAAAAATTATAAGAGTGGAACGCTCGAATCCTATATTTTTAATTTTTGTTAATCGTTTTCTCCGCTATTTCTAAACCGGTTTTAATTTTGATTTTATTATTTGAAAGAACGTAATTCTGACTTTGTTCCATTGCCACCATGTTTGAGATGGAATCTCGGGAAAAATTAAGATACCAAATTTTATGTTTTGTAGTTGATTACCACGATAATTAAAATTGAAGGCGGTTTTTTTGAAGTGTTACTGCGTTTTGATTACCAATTATTAATAGTCAGCGGTGGATTAACACTAGGGGCAGTCGGGGCAAGTGCCCAGGGCGGCAAATGTTTTAGGGCGGCAAAATTTTGAAAGTGATAAAAAAGTTTTGTTAGTCTTATCGAGACTCCCCAATATAATTAATTAATTCTATTAATTTATATTTTTATAAATTAATTCATTCATTATATATAAAATATAATTTTGGCACTTTTTTAGTAATAATTAATAATCAAAATGATATAATCAATTTGTTTCCTTGGAGATTTCAAACAACAATCGACTTTTCTATTTTTTGTTTTCTATTTTATAAATTTAAGTAGTATTTATTTTTGACCAATTGAAAAAAAATTGGAATTATTTTTTGCATTTCTTAAAACATGAACTTTAACAATCAATCAATTAAAAAAATGTGGAAAACGGTTGACCCTAAAGGCCATCCCTGCTTCCCAACTTCCCGCCAATTCCATATCATAACGCTTGAATTTGCACATAAGTACGACGTTTCTAACCTCTTCGAGCTCAAAAATATAATTTGTGTATTATTTTGAGCTCTACGAGCTCAAAGAATTAGCTTTCGTATGCTTTCGAGCACAAAAAGCTGAGAAGTTCAATAAAACAATCTTTTTTGAATTTTGAAACTGCAATAATTTTGGAAATGAATAAATAGATTTTCACGCGGTTGGTTGAATTCCACGCACTTTTTCAGAATCTATGTTAAACTTTTGAACACAAACTGATCGAACCGAAAATCTTAGGGAAATTTGAAAAATTAACTTTTTCCGAATTTTTTCGATAACGATAACTCATTAACCAATCAACTGATATTCTCGTTCTTGGTGGCGATCGACGTGATTTTTTGGACTCTAACTAATAATTATTTTATTCTGTCAAAAACGATCCAAAAAAAAAGTTTAAGTTATGTGAAAAAACACTTTTATTGAAATTTTTCGTTTCCGATAACTCTCGAACGAATCAACTGACTTTGACCTGATTGGTAGCAATCGACGCGGTTATTTAAACTTAGAGCTGATTAGTTATTGGAATTAGTCGGGAAGCCATTTAGAAGTTATTCCAAAAAAATGTTTTTTGAAAATTTTGTTTTTCGAATACCAAGGAGAATTTTAATTCTTCTATACAAGTAATAGTTTAAAAAAATAAAAAATCACGCTTTTATAAATAAACCAAAACTAAAAAGTAAAAAATAATTAATAGTTTAAAAAAACTCAAAACACGCTTTTTATAGAAAATCAAACTAAAAAAATATTAATAAATTTAAATTAAGAATAGTGTTAAAAATGTTAATAAATAAAAATTAACTAGCTGTTCCCGCGAACTTCGTTCCGCCCATTCAGTTTGTATGGGAAAAATTAAAATGTTATTTTTCCCAGTTTCCTCGCAATTGAACAGAATAAAAAGTATCCTATGTCCTTCTCCCGGTTCTAAGCTACCTCCCCACCAATTTGCAGCCTAATCGGTTCAGCCGTTCTTGAGTTATAAACAGTGTAACTAACACCACTTTCTTTTATAAAGATAATAGATAATAATGTGAATAAAAAAATATCTTATTTAAAAAAAACCTGGGGTTATTTTTAAGATATTATCAAAATGATAATCACTCTACTCATATCTGTCAATAAAATATCTATAAAAAATTAAGAAAAAATCAGCATGAAAACGTCTTTCTACACGTTTTTCCCCCTTAATTAAAATTCTAGTAATAGCCGCCCTATCGCTGAAAATGTTCATCATTAGGGATGCTCTTCATCATCCGCTCATAATCATAAGATGACGATTTTTATACGTAAAATCCCTCTCATTTGATAAAAAGTCAAGAAAAACTCTATGCTTCCATACATTTTTTCAGGAATGCCCTCGATTTCACCAGGATGCCATCATCAGATCCTGACTTCCTTACCATAAAACCACCTATGAGGTACACCCTTCCAAACAAAAAAAGGAATGTCCAAATCAGACCAGCCGTTTTAGAGTAATCGCTGAAAATGTCCTTCAGTTGGGATGCTCTCCATCATCAGCTTATCATCATAAAATTACAATTTGTATACTTAAAATCCCTCCCATTTGATAAAAAGTCAAGAAAAACTCTGTGCTTCCATACATTTTTCAGGAATGCCCTCGATTTCTCCAGGATGCCATCATCAGATCCTGACTTTCTTACCATGAGACTACCTGTGAGGTACACCTTTCCAAACAAAAAAAGAACTGTCCAAATCAGACCAGCCGCTTTAGAGTAATCGCTGAAAATGTCCTTCAGTAGGGATGCTCTTCATCATCAGCTCATCATCATAAAATTACGATTTTCATAGGTAAAATCCCTCTAAATTGATAAAAAGTCAAGAAAAACTTTATGCTTTCATACATTTTTTCAGGAATGCCCTCGATTTCACCAGATGCCATCATCAGATCCTGACTTTCTTACCATGAGACGACTTGTGAGGTACACCCTTCCAAACAAAAAAAGAATTGTCCAAATCAGACCAGCCGTTTTAGAGTAATCGCTGAAAATGTCCTTCAGTAGGGATGCTCTCCATCATCAGCTCATCATCATAAAATTACGATTTTTATAGGTAAAATCCCTCTCAATTGATAAAAAGTCAAGAAAAACTCTGTGCTTCCATACATTTTTTCAGGAATGCCCTCGATTTCACCAGGATGCCATCATCAGATCCTGAGTTCCTCCCTATGGGACCACCTGTGGAGCTTACTCTTTCAAATAAAAAAAGAATTTTGCAAATTAGTCCAGCCGTTTAGAAATGATCGCTGAACATACAAAAAAAAAAAATATCGCTACGAATTGATAACCTCCTCCTTTTTTGAAGTCGGTTAAAAATAGCCATTGTTCATAGTAATCATGGAACGGGGGAGCGCGGTGATTGGCTCTTCTGGCTGACTAAGTATGGGGCCTTAAATATAATTTAAAGAATATTTTCATTGAAGTTTTGAAAGACCTTGATAGAAATTTGTAGAGACATAGGTTATGATCCGATATGGTCCTATTTTAGACTAGTAATTATCCGACTAGTGTTTTTTTTGGTCGACAATTTATTCCTTTTTTATAAATAAAAATGTTTTCCGTGTAATCGTGAAATTACAAAACATACAAATTAACAAAAAAAACAATTAGTTGAATTGAGAAGTTCCTCCTTTTTTTGAGTCGGCTCCGAATCAGAAAAACCTTTTTTCACGTGGTCCGAGTTCGTGTCGACATTTTGCTAAACTACGTTATAATTTGTACAATAACATACATTAGACAAATGCTACGAGTAAACTATCATCCTAAGACACCACGAAAAACAACGTTATAATTTTTGTCATACAACATAATATATTCATACATTAACTGAACGGGTGGAACGAATTTCGAACACCTAGTTTTAAATAATAATTCATAGAAAATTTCCTTTTAAGTTTTAAAAGACCTTGATGGAAATAAGGCGACCTCTACAGTCGCGACTGATAGGCAAACAATGAATTAATCAGAGGCCAAAGGGTCGCAGTTTGGGTATATTTGTTCTTCGATGCTCTTATACGTTGTAGCTCGCCATTTGGATGTATCTGCTCTGCTGGAGGCATGACAGGCACGTGGAGCACGTAGTTCTTAGTACTAGTGGTCGCCCATTGGTCGTAATTCGACCATAATAAATTTTAAAATCTTGTTGATAAGGACACCATCTTAATTTTTAAGACCGATATTTTATCGTTATCATCAATATATGAGTTTGTGTGTGTCAAATGCATGATAGTGTGGGTAATGTTTTATTTATTGATTTAATGTACTTTATAAGCATTGTTATTGAAATATGTTAGCGTTGTGCATTTCTCCTACACATAAACTATAAGTGTGCCAAATTAAATGCTTTTGCGTCCGCGTAATTTTTGTAAAAAGGGGCCAAAAGTTTTGGCATCACATACCTATTAGTATATAGATAAGGTGTTTATTTGGCTACATTGCTAAAAAAATAATAACATAATTAAAACTAATTTTAAATTTATAGAAACATAAAAAATATTGATGAGAAAGTATTTTGTATGTTTGTTATGCGATTTATCGGCCAATAGCCAATCGATTTTGATTGTTCTTTTATAGAAACATAGGTCATGATTTCGAGGTGGTCCCATATTAGTTTTATCACTCGCTCAGATTGGTACCACCACCCTACTTATTCCTGCCATAATGTTAGCGCTTGCTGTTGACTTGTTCCGATTCGGAGGATAAGGTGTTGGTCCCGTGTTGGTCCGGGCTCCTTTGTAGAATAGACCATCTGCCTTCCTGTGCCAGGCAGCTCGTAAAAGGCGAGCATAGGCTTGCCGTCACTAACACCGTGACATCTGACTAGGCGGTAGAGTTTCGCAGCGACTCACCCGGATTGGTACCACCGCCTTACCTATTCCTGCCGCCATAACGTCATGACGTGTTCCGGTTCTGAGGGTAAGATAGCCGGTAAACTTACTTTTGCTCGAGGCCTAACATCCCGGCTTATGGTTGGCAACGCACCATTACCACCTTTGGTGTCTCTAGGCAGCGGGAATTTCTTACCATCAGGAAATCCGTCTGCTTGTTTGCCTTCCAATGTCATAAAAAAAAAAATAAGGTAGCTGGTAAACTTACTTTTGCTTGGGGCCTAACATCCCGGTATTCAGATTGGCAAAGCACTATTACCACTTTTGGTGTCTCTAGGCGGCGTGAATTTCTTACCACTTGGAAATACGTCTGATTGTTTTCCTTCCAATATCATAAAAATAATATAAGGAAACTTGGCAGTCAAATCGAAAAGTAAATAATTTTTAAATTATGTTTTTTTTTCAGACCTGTTCACAATGAAGTCGAAGAGCCGCCTACAGATAATATAGAAAACTTTATTGATAATGAAAATGAAACAAACTACTTTAGAGATTTAGCTGTTAATAAAAACCAAGAAGAACAACATGAAACTGCAGAAACTTTCGAATATGGACCACTCAAAAGTGAGAAACTAGAAAGAGTTAAAAGACAATTAGACAATGAAACTAAAACTGACGATCCGGTGACTGAAGTAAGTGCTGTACCTAATTCAACAGTAAATGAAGTTGCTGCAACAGAAGCAAAGCCAGTAATAAAATCGCAAACTGTTGCGAAAAATATTCGAGTTTTGGGTCTTAGAGTTGAAGAATCAGAAAAAGAGCCCAAACTGGTAGATGAAATGATACCAAGTGTTTTGAGGAATACGAAATTCGTTTTAAGATTATTCGGCGAAGGTTTTACGGATGAAACGATTATTGCTCTAACGCATATGGAAGAGGAATATGGTTCAAATTGTAATTTCTTGCTAGATGGACTGAATTACACGGTGAGATATTTTTATATTTTGCTCCCTAAGCAAAACCCTTTTCTTCTTTCAATTATTTATTGCTTTAGTTTAAACAATAATCTATTGAAGAGGACAAGAATGAGAATTTGAAAACAATGCTTTCACATTGACCATTTAAAAGTGACGCGACTATATAAATCTAGTAACCGCAGTAAACTGCTAAAACTACTCGCAACTATTTCATTGGGTAATGAGCCTTTACCATGTCCCCCCTGTTGGTCCGGGCTCCTTTGCAGAATAGACTATCTGCCTTTCTTGCCAGGCAGCTCGTAAAAGGCGAGCATAAGCTTATCATCACCAAAACCGTGACATCTGACTAGGTGGAAGAGTTTCGCAGCGACTCGCCCGGATTGGTACCACCGCCTTACCTATTCCTGCCGCCATAACGTCATGACGTGTTCCGGTTCGGAGGGTAAGGTAGCCGGTAAACTTACTTTTGCTCGAGGCCTAACATCCTGACCTCAGGTTGGCAACGCACCATTACCATCTTTGGTGTCTCTAGGCGGCGTGAATTTCTTACCATCAGGAAATCCGTCTGCTTGTTTGCCTTCCTATATCATAAAAAAAAAGAGTCGTTAAAAATGACCACTGGATCGGAACGCGACCACCCACTGTAAGTTTAGATAATTATCTTTATATATATAATTCTTCTGTGAGTGTGTATGTCACTGAACTCCTAGACGACTGGACCGATGTCGATGAAACTTTTTTATGTGTTCTAGGAAATTCGAGAATGGTTTAGATTCACAATTTGGTCCACTGGAAAATGTTTTTATAATTATTTTTTTTATTAGTAAGTAGTTGTTGATTTTAGAATGTTTCACATCGGATCCGACAGACTGCGCTACTGTCTAAACATTAATGTCAAACGATACGAAGTTTTCTGGGTCAGCTAGTTTTCTATAATTTTATAATAACGCTTAGGTATTGCATAACTTGAATTTGACACATTTCTTTTAATTATTTATGACAAGTCTTGAATATGCTTGGGAAGTTTATTGTACAAAAAACAAAATTAATGCACATGAAAGAAAAGATTATTATTTGTAAAGGAGACAAATGCACAGCAAGTTTGTTTTTCATAAACCAATTATTATTTTTATGAAGGTATATTAAATACTATTCAACATAAAGAAAATATATTGAAAAGTTATCGTTAGAATATCAATTTAGTTAAACTCTTCCCTGAGGAAAACCCAGCTCAAGCTCAAGGAGCCTAATTTCGATAAGCTTAAGTATCGTTCACTTTTGCAAGACAAATATTGTATTTCCTTCAGCGGAGTTTTCCCAGAAGAATTTTATACGAATTGAAGCTACTTACAGAAACAACTAAAGTAAACAACTCTAGCGGTGTCGACATTGTTTAACTGTCACATTTTCTTAACTTTTTATTTCTTAAAAATCTAGTGAAATCTATTAATACTATATAGGTCCAATTCATCCCGATTTAGTTCCACGTTGGTTTACCCAACTTACTTTAGACAATGCACACAAATTTAATGCATTTTTTTTAATTCAGAAAGATCGTTTACATATTTATTTAACGTTTTAACGTTTACTCTTACTATATTGGTACGGGCTTCTTTAAAGAAAAGACCAACTGCCAGGCAGCTCGTAAAAGGTGAGCATAAACTTACCATCACTAAATGCGTGACATCCTAATAGATGGAAGAGTTTCGCAGCGACTCGTCCAGGTTGGTACCACCGCCTAATCTATTCCTGACGCCATGTCAGTTCTTGCCCTTTTTTGGTTCGGCGGATAAGGTAGCCGGCAAACTTGCTTTTGCTTGAGGCCTAACATCCCGGCCTCAGTTTCCACCTAGTAACCAGAACGCAGCACCAAGTCGAGGTACGGTCTCCCGGTAGACAACCCTTGGTGCTGGCGTTGTAGGTAACTACCCCATGCATTTAAATAATGATGTCTCGGGCTGAGCACTCTGCTCGGCCTACAAAGCTCGGTGAAGTTGCAAAAAATCTCGAGATTAGCAACAAAATTAGTCATTCAAAAAATAAAGGCCTCAGTTTGGACGCACCATTACCACCTTTGATCTCTCTAGGCAGCGTGAAATCCATCTGCTTGTCTGCCGTCAAAAATATATGTAAGATAGAAATCGAATATAAAATTCACTCAATTAAAAAGTTCAAGTTATGTTAAAGGCAGTTCCATCTTTTTATCTCCCTCTCTATTTTTCTCTTTTATTAATCTTTCATCTTTTTAAGGTAAGCAGAGTGGATGCTGATTCAGCGGTTTTCGAGATATTAGCGCCAATGCCTGACCACAACAATCTATTTTACATATGCACCAAAACAGGAAAGGCAGAGCTAACATTTAAACATCAAGGCAAAGAAAAGTGGAAGATGTTAGCTATCCATGACAAATTGCTTCCTTTGTGGGCATCATTGATTTTAATTGTCATTTTGTTGATGCTAGCTTCTCTATTTTCTGGACTCAATCTTGGGCTAATGGCGTTAGACAGGACAGAATTAAAGATTATTGCCAACACTGGAACGGAGAAAGAGAGGAAATACGCAAGAGCGATCATGCCAGTTCGAGCACATGGAAATTACCTTTTGTGTACGATTTTGTTGAGTAATGTTGCTGTTAACAGTACATTTACTGTTATATTAGATGATTTGACATCTGGTCTAGTTGCTGTCATAGGTTCTACCCTGGCTATAGTGTTTATTGCTGAAATTACTCCACAAGCTATTTGTGCAAGACACGGCCTTTTCATTGGTGCTAAGAGTATATGGATTATGAAGGTAAGTATGTTTTCAATTTTATTCCATAGCTAATTAGTTACTCACGGATTCTATTGTGGAATTTTAAAGTTATTAGCTTTCTTTAAGGGTAATTGAGGTGTATCCCTTTCGAGATCTTATGTAACTTACTCGTGTTAGGTAGTAAATACCGAACTGGTATAAACAATGACGCAACTAGCCTGGGCGGATACAACAGACTAATCTAAAAACATTACAAATTCGATAGTTTGTTACATGTTCATGCAAAAACTGCTAAACGGAGTTAGATGAAACTTTACAGCAAAATAGTTTGTATATCAGAATAACATAATCTACAATTTGAAAATATATAGGTACTTTAGCACGCTAGCTATATTCTTTATAAAATAGAAAGTATAGCTATGGCAAAATTTAGTGTTGTTTCTTGATAGTCATAGTTATTTATTAATTCATAACTCAAATTTTATATTTCGATATGTTAATTTTAAAGCAGCATAATTATTATATTAAACGATATCTTTGTGAATCTATTAAATTTAACAGTTTTTATATTTTTCTTTCTGGTCAGATGACCTTTACCTGTGTATATCAAAGTTTATTTTGTCTTTGCACATTTTTGCCTCTATAAAAAAATCTTTCAAATACAAATGTTTTTTGTAGTCCCTACAATTCATATTTAGGTTTTTTTAAAATTTTTGAAGTAATTATATTTTTTCAAGCCTGCAATAGTTTACAAGTTCATACATACTTGTATTACGCTGTATAAAAAAATATTTAAATATTTTTGTAAAAGGTTAAAAAAGGATTTTAAGGGTGTTTTTTTATTTATGTTAAATAAATATATTTTAAAACGTAAATAAAGGAGTTTATTGGTGAATTTTATTTAAGTTATAAAAGTATTTTAATTAAGTAAAACTTTCAGATTGTGATGGGTATTTGCGCACCATTAGCCTGGCCAACTAGCAAACTGCTGGACTACTTCTTGGGTGAAGAAATCGGTACACATTATAATAGAGAGAGACTAAAGGAGCTTGTCAAGGTTTGCATAAAATTACAGAGCTTCATCTTACCATAATGTAGCCAAAGTGATATTTTTAATTTCGGTTTAGATTATGCAGGACCACTTTTTGCATTGACTTCCTTGTAAATGCTCCGTGAGTGGGATTGTAAACTCCAAAAAGGTTGGTTTCTGGGAGGATGTTAATAAATCGGGGGCAGGGTTGGAGTTGAAAAAAACCTTATGTAATTTTTAATTTTAAATTCTATTGCTTTCGAGCAGCATTTCGTAACGACTGCATTGGTAAGAAAGTCGAGTGCAAAGCGCAGAGTGAAGTTAGCAAATTTGCTTTTTTCATATATGACAGGACATTTTAATAAAAAAAACAGAGACCTTATCGCGTACCTAAGTTCGGGATCTCAGCATCCAAATAGTTTTATACTCCAAAATATTAGGGATTCACTCCCGCTACACAGAAGGTAACTAAAACAATTAATTTTTACATAGCTTCCGCTCTTGCTATTTTAGTCATTTATAGTAGTTACACAAATTTGTTAGAATAAAATGATCATATATTAAGTACCCATCACTGAGCAGTGAAATGAAATCTTAAAGTCAAAGTGTTTGTATGATTGCCAAGAATCTCCATGAGATAAGATCCTACCGTCGCAGGCTCATAATAAATATGTTTTGACACTTCTTTTTTTAGATTGACCTCCATGTTTAAATATTTTAGATTAGTTTGAGCTAGAGAAACAGTTTCGCTACAAAGTTATATTAAACATGTATTACTGGACGGAATTTTTATCAAGGTATTAAACCACTTGACCGTTATTAGAAGCTTACTCTATTGAGATAGTCGTTTCCGTTTCCTGTCGCTATGGCCCTCTCTTTCTACCCGAATATACCCCTCTCGCTCA
>NJDD01011098.1:25152-56272 GCA_002245505.1 Calephelis nemesis
GCCATAGCGACAGGAAACGGAAACGACTATCTCAATAGAGTAAGCTTCTAATAAGGTAAGTAGTTTAATATGCGTTTTATTTCCAGGTAAAACGCGCTTATTTTTATTTTAGAGCGTTTTCTGTGCTTGGGTTAAAATTCTACCATTTTTAAAGGAATTAAAAAATACTAACGGTGAACTCATTTAGTAGGTAATCAGAACAATTTCTATAGGACAACTACCCGTGTAAATAATATAGAAAGGGATTAAAAATTTCGCCACAGGATTTGAATCTTTAGTAGCTCAAATGGTTAGAGCATAGATACGAAAGGGTAAGTACAGGTTCAAATCTTGTCTGAGTGAAAAAAAATCTTACTTTAAAAATTGTTTAGATCTCTTATAAAAAAAAATCAATAAAATATCAATCAATGTCAATAAAAAGAGATAATATTGTTATATACAACTATGACAACAAGCATAAATAAATACTATGCACGCGCGATTGAAGATAACTAGAAAATAAGCCTTAGAACTCACAGAGCGGTTTTCATCCGGGCCCGCGACGGTTCCTAACTATGGTTTTATTTCAAAACTCACGAGATCGGTAATTTGTGCGGTCATATAGCCGTCGCAGTTGAAATCATCGCTCGCAAACTTGTACGATTCTAAAGGCGGGTGACCTCTGCCGCGGGAACCGCAAACAACAGCGGGCGCTGCGGATGTAAAACGCATCGTGAAATGTGCTCTTAATTTTATGCATATAAATCTACATTCTACAGAACTTAAGGACCCGCAACCGCCGGCCGCGGGCGTGTGTAAAAACTGCTCCGTGAGTTCTTAGCTTGACAGGGGCTAGTAAGTATAATAAAATATGATAAAGTGATTAATAAATGTTTATGTTGAATGTGATAGTGACAAGGATTAGTATTAATTCACTGAATACTGTACTAATTCTCTCATAGGTAACCAACCACGTAAACGACTTGGATAAAGAAGAGGTGAACATAATATCTGGTGCCCTGGATCTGAGGAAGAAAACGGTCAAGGACGTGATGACCAAGTTGAAGGACTGTTTCATGCTGCCCATCAATAGTGTGCTTGACTTTGAGACGATGACGGAGATAGTTAAGTCAGGTGGGTGCATTCGAGTAGTAATCATAAGGGTTAAAAATGTGTTCATAAAAATGTTTGCCGAATTTAAAGTCCATTTCTTCTGTGGTTTAGAGGTCCGGTGTTGGACTTGGCGTCATGAGGTCCTGGATTCTATCTCCGGGTCGGGTAATCAAAAATAAATGGTGGTAGAGTGCTGTGCTGCATCTCGTCTAGTAAGGATCTGCCGTCATACCTTTTCCTGCCGCCATAAAAACAGTATTTTCCGGCCTGCAGGGTAAGGTAGTCGGTAAACTTGCACAATTATTTGCCACGGAACATCAGTAGAGCCATGTGCTTTTACACTATCTTGACACTTACATCTCGGTGTAAGAGAGCTACCAAGACGAAATAAAGACGGCGCGATTTTATTACCAGTATTTCACATGATTTAACAGAATCTATTTTCTTTTAGGTTATTCTCGTATCCCCGTATACGAGGGTCACCGTGGCAACATCGTAACCGTGCTGTTCATCAAGGACCTGGCGTTCGTGGACCCCGACGACAACACAGCGCTGCGGACGCTCTGCCAATACTACCAGAACCCCTGCAACTTCGTCTTCGAGGACGTCACGCTCGATGTCATGTTGAAGCAATTCAAAGAAGGTATACCTAATAAAAATTAGAGTGATAGGGATCGGTAAAAGCGTTATGAGTTTTTGCAATAAAGTGAAGTTCAGCCCGCCGCATAAAAAACTGCAAAAAAAATCCGTCTATCTGCTGAAGAGCTATGACGCCAAAGACAGACAGACACACACACGTAAAGAGACACGAAAACCTTACACCCTCGTTTTGCATCGGGGGTTAAAAAATGCCCTCTAAAGTATAACTCAATTATTACCTCCAAAAACCATATCCTTACAGTACGACTTAGCTTTTACAAGCGGTGAATCCGACTTGAGTGTAGATCACCATATCGCTGTTTTTTTTAGAAGTTATAACCTCAAATTTTACAAACCGTAGTCTATGATAGCCATTCCAAAATTCTGATACTTTTGAAGTTACTGAAACTGTTGTGATGTGTATAATAAGTCATAGATCATAAGTCAAAGTCATGTCAGGGTCTTAATGCGGTGGCCTCGTAAATATGTAACTTCTTAAATATTTATTTAAACTTCTTAAAATTTAATTAAATATTTGCACACCACAATGTGGTAGAATATGTTGTAATCTTAAATATCTTTGTAACACACATTCCGCAAATGAATAATTTTCATTACATTTCATTTTCATTTCATTTCGTTACTCAAGCTCGTTTAGTTAAATTTGGCGGCAACGAGGAAAGACACGATACACTAATTTCTTCATAAATATTTCACTTGAACTTTTAAGATTAAATTAATTGCCACCTAAATTAACTATTTTTTCTCATAATTTGCTCGAGTTCAATCATTACGAAAAAACAACGACCATCTTTCACGATGGCACCTTAAAGGTCTCAGCACACATATCAACTCGGAAAAAGATAATAATAATAATAAATAAATCATCTTTATTTCACATAAACCTACAAGAGGCACTTGTGACGGGTCTATATAATAATAAATCTACCACCGGATAGGATATCCCCGTATCTCCTCGAGCCGTTCTGTATTGTTTGTATGAATATCCATAGTCCGTTTTGGTCATCCTGCGCTACAAAAATTGCTAAACTGGTTCCACTCAGCTCAATATATTTTTACGATTCAACATCATAACAATCAACTTCACTCAGATGTGGCGAACAGCTGCCGCATCAAACTTTTTAATTATAAACATGTCTGGATCGATATGAATCATGACTGGCCTTGTCGATTTTTAGATGTTTTTAACAATCCACAATGTATTTTCATATCCATACTAGCTGTTCCCGCGAACTTCGTTCCGCCCCTTCAGTTTGTATAGGAAAAATTAAAATGTTGTTTTTCCCAGTTTCCTCACACTCGAACAAGATAAAAAGTATCCCATGTCCTTCTCCCAGTTCTAAGCTACTACCCAACCAATTTTCAGCCTAATCTGAAATTTAGGCGTTCTTGAGTTAAACTAAATAAACATAAATAGTGTAACACCACTTTCTTCTTTGTAATATGATATAAAATACTTTCAAACCTCTTCAGATATACATTTTTTCGTGATATTGGAAGGCAAACAAGTAGTCGGTTTTCCTGATAATAAGAAATTTACGCCGCCTAGAGACACCAAAAGATGATATTCGTGCGTTGTTATAAAGCCTGGATTTTAGGCCCAACCAAAAATAAATTTACTTTACCCTCCGAACGGGAACACGTCAACAGCAAGCACCGACTTTATGGCGGCAGGATTAGGTAAAGCGATGGTACCAATTTGGGCGAGTCGCTGCGTAACTCTACCACCTAGTCAGATGTGACGGTAAACCCATGCTTGCCTTTTACGAGCTGCCTGGCAGATGCAGATGATCTATTCTGCAAAGGAGTTCAGACCAACACAGGAATTCTATCACACCGCTCAAGTAATTTTGTAGTAAGATAAATACTTATCGCAAAAATTTCTTTCTTCCTTACAAAGATTTAATGTATCACTACATAGTATAAAACAAAGATGTTTTCCGCTATTTGTCCCTATGTATGCTGTGATCTTTTAAAACTACGCAACGGATTTTGATGCGGTTTTTTAATTTTTGATTCAGTATGAAGGTTTATATGTATAATAATATGAAGTTTGTCCAAGTGTGCGAATCTGAGACGGGCTGCTAGTTTATAATAAAAAACACGCTTGTTTGTGTATTGAACTCTTGGTTTATTTGCAATAATCATCTTTCTAAGAAAAGAGAATCGAAAATTAGTGAAATGGATCTGTGATATATACAGACTTTATGGTTCGTAATACCACAGCTTCCTTAATTATTTGTTTATAATTAACTAGCTGTCTTGGCGAACTTCGTTCCACCCGTTCAGTTTGTATGAAAAAAAGTAAAATGTTGTTTTTCTTAGTTTTCTCGCGAGTTTTTTCCTTTTTTTATCTTTTAAACCTTCCCTGGACTTGAACAAATAATTCAAAACTAAAATTAGCGAAATCGTTTCAGCCGTTCTCGAGTTTTAGCGAGACTAACGAACAGCAATTGATTTTTATATGTATATATAGATATAATTAGTAGATATTTCGTCTACACAGGAAAACAGTTTATTATTCAATACTACGTCTGTCGTTTTTAAACTAATATTACAATTAGTATAGTAAGAGTTTTTATTATCATCCTGCGACTTCAGTTAGTGGTGTTGGTTCGTTCTTTCGTTCATTCTTTAATGTTTTTTTTGTCTTATACTTTTATTTGTAAATTAAACACTTTTACTGAATGTTATAAAATCACTTCCTAAATTGATTATTTGAAATAATACGTATTACACCTTCTGTATAGATATTGTACCTTCTTCGTATTTTGATGTATTTTCCAAACGTTGATTGAAACTTTAATTGGAAGAGATCGCTTGTTAGCGATATAACTGCCTTTCCTTATAATATTTCCTTTAACGAGTAATCGAGCAGAATTAGACGTTACTGATTGCTTTTAGGTCATAAAGGCCACATGGCATTCGTTCAGCGTATCGAGGAAGGTGATGGGGATCCGGTATACGAGACGGTGGGGCTGGTGACCTTGGAAGACGTCATCGAAGAGATGATACAAGCGGAGATTGTGGATGAGAGTGATGTCATTAGTAAGTATATTATTATTAAGTACCTGGATGAATGAATACCTTTTTTTTTGTTTTTTTATAAATTGTGTTTTTTGGAAATTATATTCAAGTACGAAAATTTAAAAAGTCTAACCTCAATGCAAACAATCATTGACTTCGTTACTTAACAACAACAATAAAACACGAATATGACATTTTCTAAAAATGATTCCTAGCTAGATCGATTTATCGCCCCCGAAACCCCCTGTATACTAAATTTCATGAAAATCGTTGGAGCCGATTCCGAGATTCCAATTATATATATACAAGAATTGCTCGTTTAAAGGTATAAGATATAATCCAATTAGTTTAACTAACGAGTACAAAGTATGTTCCTCACATTTTTCCGATACTGACAGAGTGAGATATTGCGTTATAAGGGGCGGGCACTACGCTTTTGTTGTAATTGTTAAATTGTAAGGGTGCGATCTGGCTGATTGAAATGAACTTTATGTTGTTTATGTGGACCAAAAGCAATGCAGAACAATTTTTTGGTACTCGTTTGTTAAAAAAAAATAGAGTATAGTGTGGTCACATTTCGGTTTGCTAGAAAAAAAGGAAAGTATGAACAGGGCACCACGCTTCCCGCACTTATCCATCAAGTCTTGACATAATATGTCAATCGCAGGAGATGAAAGTTTGTATCGACTATGACGTGACAAAGGCTTACCGTCACTAACACCGTGACATCTCTCTAGGTGGTATAGTTTCGCACCGACTCGCCCGGAACGGTACCACCTCGTTGGTCTAGTGGCTAGCGTACACGCCTAACTACATCGACCGACCGCTAGGCTCGGGTTTGATGCCCGACGGGGGAAGGCATCTATGTGATGAACATTTAGATGTCTGCATTTCCGGGTCTGGGTGTTTATTTAATTTATTCTGGTATCTATTTAATTATTTCCATGTATTAGAATCGTTGATTAACACCCATAACACAAGCATATAATTTGCTTACTTTAGGGTTAGATTCAATTCGTGTAACTTGTATAGAGATATTTATTTATTTATTATTTATTATTATCTATTCCTGCCGCCATAACGTCAGTGCTTTGACGTTTTCCGGCTGGAAGGATAAGGTACACTTACTTTTACTCGAGGTCTAACATCCCGGCTTCAAGTTGGCAACGCACCATTATCACATTTGGCGTCTCTAGGCGGCGTGAATTTCTTACCATCGGGAAATCCGTCTGCTTGTTTGCCTTCCAATACCATAAAAAAGTAGTTTTTTTGCTAAAACTAACATACATCTGTAAATGTTCAGGCGACAACCGCACTAAGAAACGTCTGATGCGTCCGCTGAACAAGCTCCACGACATCGCCGCCTTCGCTGGTCACCATCATCAACGAGTGCATGTGTCCCCGCAGCTGATATTGGCTACCTTCCAGTTCATGAGTACCAGTAAGTATAATTCATCGGTAAGATTACTTTTATAAGTGATAGCCTCTATGGCCTGGCGGTTTAGATGTTGGACTTCACTTTGAATCAATCGAACCTGAGATCTCATGAGAGGTCTCGGGTTTGATTCTTGGGTTGGGCAACAAAAAGTTACTGTGGTTTTCCCAATTTTTCATGAACGTGAAGTTACGCTTACGTACTTCGGACAACTGTTACATCACGTGCGCACGAGTTGTGTTCGTGTGCTTTTAAGGATAGCGCCCATTTGGACGGGCCGGGATCGCAATAATCCGCCTAGATCGCTTGCATACACTTTTGTACGGAGCAACGCCCATTGTGCTGGGGCGCGTCGGCGAGTATTATTTCAAACGCCAAAGTTTCGTATGACAACTACTAGACGGCGCCATTTAGCAATACTTGTACTAGTACTTGCACTATGCGTATTCGTACAACGTTTCATAAAAAGAAACATAATCTCTATATTCTTATATTTTGCCTAATGCAATATTGTTTTCTTAATGCAGGTGTGGATGCATTCCGAGCTGACATGATATCAGAGAACGTCCTCCGGCGTCTTCTGAAGCAAGATGTGATCCAGCACATCAAACTGAAGGGAGACGAGGACAAAAACGACCCCAAGAGATTCGTGTACCAAGAGGGGAAAGCGGTGAGTGATCAGGAAATTAGTAGAGGAAGTCCGGTTAGCAGGTTTCTGAAATAGCAAATATTCCAGATAAATAGTCTGGCTTCAGGTTCTATTAGAAAATTCTTTAACTGCCTCGTATTATAAAGAAATGTTCCTCGTAATCACGAGGACTCCTTTTTGCTAATCCCAGACACTGGCCTGTAGATTATCTGCCTTCCTGTCTGGCAACTCGTAAAAGGCGAGCATAGGCTTACCGTCACTAACACCGTGATATCCTACTAGGTGGTAGAGTTTCGCAGCAACTCGCCCGGATTGGTACCACCGCCTTACCTATTCCTGTTGCCATAACGTCAGTGCTTGCCGTTGACGTGTTCCGGTTTGGAGGGTAAGGTAGCCAGTAAACTTACTTTTGCTCTAGACCTAACATTATGGCCTTAGGTTAGCAACGCACCATTACCACCTTTGGTGTCTCTAGGCGGCGTGAATTTCTTACCGTCAGGAAATCCGTCTGCTTGTTTGCCCTGCAATATTATAAAAACTTTTGCTGGTTATTATTCTTAAACCCCTACGGAAAAAAGGGTGTAATGAATTTGACTTGTTTATGTGTGTCTATCTGTGACATCATAACTCCTAAACGAATGGACTGATTTCTATTTGATGTTTTCGTTCGAAAGCAGTTGTTAGCTACGAGTACATTTCAGATAGGTTTTGTTATATGTGATCCAGCAGTTTTTGGATTTTTTTAAATTTTTGA
The DNA here is from genome assembly GCA_002245505.1 of Calephelis nemesis. NCBI lineage: Eukaryota > Metazoa > Arthropoda > Insecta > Lepidoptera > Riodinidae > Calephelis > Calephelis nemesis. Next base: position 32,770 of record NJDD01011098.1, read on the forward strand.
CCCCACACACAAATAAAGAAAGGAATTATAAGTTTGATCTGTGTGCGTCTGTTTAGAGCAATATAACTTTTAAGCCCATGGACCGATTTCGATGCGGCTTATTTTATTTGAAAGCTGACTTGTTTGAGATGGTTCTTACTTCTAACACAGGTTTTTTCGAAAGTTTCTTTCTAATTTCAGTCTTATACTAGCTGACCTGGCAAACGTTGTCCTATTAAATTTTTAATGTGATTTTAGTAAAAAAAATAGACTAGTCTCCCTTATCTGAATGAATTAAATATGAAAAATAGATGTTAGCCGATTCTCACACCTACTCAATATGCTCACAAAATTTCATGAGAATCGGTCAAGCCGTTTCGAAGAAATATGGGAACGAACATTGTGACACGAGAGTTTCATATATAAGATGAAAATGTTGTTTGTCTTAGGTGGACTACTTCGTGCTGATCCTAGAAGGTCGGGTGGAGGTGACGGTGGGTCGAGAGAACCTGGTGTTCGAGGCTGGACCCTTCACCTACTTCGGAGTGCAGGCGCTCACGCAAAACGTTGGTTTGGGTACGTACTGTATGATAACGCTATTTAAATAAACGTTCTGTGAAATTAAATAAGCATTTTGTGCTAATCTCTATATTTATAACTAGCTGTCCCGGCGAACTTCGTTCCACCCGTTATGTTTGTATTGAAATGTTGTTTTTCCTAGTCTGCCTACTCCCGTCGGGAATTGAACCCAAAACTCGCGGTTGATGAGTGGAGTTAGGCGTGTACGCTAACCCTTCTACCAAGAAGGCGATCAGTGCGAAAAGAAGAAGGAAAATGGAAGGGAGGCAATGCTTGCATTATTGATATTAAGTGAAAATTCGTGTTAAACCGGGAAATTCCCAAAGCCTGGCAACTCTTTTCACTGTTTTTATGTTAACAGAAGGGAAAATTATAAACGAATGTATCCTTACAGCTGAGACTCCCGCACCGTCGACGCTGGGCTCGCTCCAGAACCTGAACATGGACTCCATGCTGCGCCACTCCTTCGTGCCCGACTACTCCGTCAAGGCCATCGCTGAACTCTACTACCTCACCATCAAAAGGTACGAAGACAATCAGTTTTTGCTAACAAAATTAGTGATATCGCCTCTGGTGGTTGGACTTGACAGGATCTTCGAGTTTGACAAAAAAACAAGTGTTTTTATCAATTTTTTAATAAACAAAAGGTCGATCGCGATTTGTTATGTACCCAGTTGGCGATAGGCTTGGCACATATTACATTGTGGGACTTAGTGTCTTCGGTTAGGTGCCCTGGTTGTGCCTCTGTCTACCGCTTTGGGGGATATGAGTTTGAAGATACTATAATACGTGAAATAAGTGATAGAATCTTGATAAACACCAAAAGTGTAGATAACGAGTTGTCAAAATTGATACAGGGGTTTTGAGCCTCCAACATGAGTTATCCTGCTATCGCAGAAACCGGAACACAACGGAGATAAGGCTCCGACGCGGATGTAAGCAATTACTAAACCGGTCAAGTTGTCGCAAAACTCCAGTCTAGTTTTAGTCACGGTGTTAGTGACAAACGAACTGACGCTTACCTGCTACCGGGAAACATTGTTTTTAATTGCAAAAGTCATAATCTTTGAGTATTAAACCAACATACTTAAAGGTCATAATGTACGAAGGTACAGTCATTGCCAAAAGTTCATTAAAAATGTTCCTTATAAGCAGTACGTAAATTTGTACATTTTGTTACCGACTATACATTACAATGTTATTTTTCCAGATCCATGTACTTAGCTGCAAAGAGAGCTACTTTGATGGAGAAGGGTGCTCTAAATAAGGGTGGTACCAACGAACAGATAGAGCCCGAGGTAGACAAGGTAAGAGATAGAACATCAGCTTCAAACACACACACACACATACACACATACACACACACACACACACACACACACACACACACACACACACACACACAAACACACAAACGCACGCGCGAGCGTGTACACACACACGTACACAAAATGTAATTAGTGTAGAATCATTACTAAAATATGTATTATGATACTTATTGCAAAGTTTAAGGTTTGGGAAAAGGACTTTAATAGCTTTTTGTTTTTTTTCCCTTGTTATTTATTATATTTTTCGTTATTTCGTATTTTTTCTCATTCTGCATTTTGCTTAATTCTAATCACGAGTCTCAAAATCATATTTGCATAAAACAAAATATACATTTTATTTTTACCAAATATTTTACATTCGTCAATTAAAGACATACCAACTTATTTTTTTGTTCCACTGATTTTTGTAATGTACCTTAAATTTTAAGACAAGAACAATTTTCTAAATGTCCTCGCTGTTAGCGTTTTTAGAGTTACGAACACGAAACTAAACTTCTTTAGTGCCTCGTCCTTACCTTGTCATAAAAAACTGTAATCTATTTATATTGACATGGCTTTATTTAGATTAGAAAGATTTATTAAAAACCAAAAATATGAGTATATACCTACCTACTACAATAGGTACAAATATGGGATTTTCTATTTAACTTTTGCACAATTTTGTGCAAATGCAAAGACTTAAATATTTGTAACCGAGTTTAATTGTTTAAACTTTATTGCACACAAATTATTGTGAGTACAAAATAATTTCATAATCCTTTTTTTTCAGTTACTTCGCGAAGGAGACAGAATAGAGGAGGTGCTTGAAAATAATAAGGACGCTCTTCCTTTGAAACAGGTATTTATTATTTTAATTAACATTACATTTAATTAACAGCTAAATAAATTACTGGGTTTTTGATGGTATAAAATGTCGTTGATGTACACCAGTTAGTTAGTGATTATTTCATTTGTGCACTTTCACTGAATAAAATTGTACAAAACGACACCAAAATTGAATAATTTCACTCAATGTATCACGAAATTCAATTACTACGAAAAAAGTATGACTCCAAGATGCTCTCCATGGCGACAAAACTCTTTATCGGGACTTGCTAATTACAGACTGGTTTATGTTAGGTGTTGTCATCGCACACTTTGCGAGATAATAGTTTTCTTTCTATTTTGACATGGGCGAAAGCATCTGCCCTTAGTCAAGTTATGTCATTTGCCATTAAGTTATCACCTCAGATAAAGTACTTTATCTGAGGTTACCACCCGATTTGGTAAATTTGGACTTCAATAATTAATAATAAATAAGAACAGTAAAATTGCAAAAACCGACTTCAACTATTTCATTGGGTACCGCATTGCAAGTTGATAATTCTATTTTCGAAATAAAGCAAATTTTTCCGAAATGGTCCCACATACATTTTATAAACATCCTACTAGCAGATTTTGCAATATATGCACTATAAGTATAACTCAAAACTAATATTCCGATCACGATAACAGTAACACGGGACCACCTTGGAGACGTGACCTATCTTTATTAAAAAGAACCGTCAAAATCGATTTGGCTGTACAAAAAAAAACTAAGTCGAATTGAGAACATCCTTTTTACGGGTCAGGTGAAATTAGTCATAAGACGTCGTAATAAGTCATGTCAGGGTTTTAGGCATAGCGGTGTAAGAACACAAGTGGGTGAGATCACAAAAATAAACGATACACTCATTTCTACATGAATGTTTCACTTGATGACTTATGACTCAAAATTAGTCGTAAGTCGTCTAGAAAGTCGTGCCTGGGTCTTGAGCAACACGGCGGCCTCATAATTCAATCCCATTTAACAAGATTTGGCGGTAAAGAGGAAATGCTCGATACACCAGAATACCACCAAAATTAACAAACTGTACTCAAAATTCAATAATCAGGAAAAACTGCGTCCAATCTTTGTCTCATTTATCTATTTATACAAAAATAGTATTGTGTATTACATGGTGACGCCAAAAACATATGAAGGATCTGTCTTAAAACGTAATATAAAAATATGAGTCAGAATCGATGCAATAAAAATGTTATAGTAAATGAATAAAAGGAATATGCCCGCAATTACTTGGGTTATATAAAATGTTTTCGTTACATGCTATCAGATTTCGGAAGTCCCTAAACCATAACTTATAAAGGTACTTATCTATATATTTATGTCAAATTGTGTATGTCCATCTCACCTGCTTATTTTATTAACATTTTTGTGAACTTATTTTACGTTTATTTTCTTTTTTTATGTACAATAGTTTTATTCTAAATATTTTCAAGAATAACTTTATCTAAATAATTTATAAAATTTATTTGCCAATTAAAATGTAAAAATGTATTCTGAAAATTTACAATACTTGAAATTTCAGGAACGAGCTGAGTTATTACAAAAGACTTACAGTCATAAACAAAAATTAAAATAACTTACAAAAAGTAGACCCAGTAATATACAACTATCTGACAAAAGTAGTTTCCAATGACTAAACCGCAATTTGTACATTTTGTTATTTTTTTGCTATATTTTATAATCCTATTCGAATTATGCGTTATATAATAAATTTTATTCTTAATTTAAAATACTCAATTTTGTTCATAACACAAATGTTTATCTGAAAGGAATCGAATTTAAGCTTCGTCTATTGATCGATTGTATCGTCGCGTTGTGTGCGCTAAAGACTATCAAGACATTAATTTACTTTATTATTTTACTATGCACTATGTCAGGGCTTCCCAAACTCTGCGTCGAGACGCTCTGGGGCGTCGTGATATTGTCCCAGGGGCGTCGTGTGTCAAATGCGACCGAGTCGAGTTAGTTAATTGAATCAACCAGAACCAGTTACTAGATTTGTACTTATTGTAACTGGTAACTAGTTTTGATCCACGGAGTGCAGGCTGGGTGAAGAGTAGTCGTAAAAGCTATTAGAGATTTTAGTATAGTGATAAGTGTTTTTGATACGGAGAGCCTCAGAAGAGGCGTCGTTCAAAAATAGCATGTCCTAAGGGCGTCACAGTACAAATAAGTTTGGGAAGCCCTGCACTATGTAATTTAAATGCATGCATAACACTGTAGAAGAGGCAAGTTGATCTGTTTATGATTAGTGTTTGCTTAGAAGTATAATTAATACCAACCAATAAGTTGGTTCAGAAAGATTAATTAATATATAATTTAAAACATCGATTTTTTTCAGCTGTCGCCAAACTCTACATTCAACCACCAAGACAAAGAGAATACGGAAGAAGATAAACTACTTCAATAACACTAACTTTCTACCAATTTTGGTAGGAAAATAAACGAGCAACACTGTCACAATGACAACGCGGTGAAAGCTTAATAAAATAAGATGTAGATTATTTTCTATAATAAATTTTTTAATTTAAGTATTGTTTTTGTGTTTAAAACGGCATTTTGCATTAACTATTAGTTGTTAAATACAGAAGTTTTTAGATAAGAGTATGTTTTATTATTTTTTACATATTCAAGTTATTAAAAATCTTTTACCTGTAAAACATGTAAAGTTTTGACTAAAGTATTATTCATGAACATTTTTGTTATTGAAATGTATTCAGTCAATAATGTTATTATTATAAGGGCCTCTTTCACCATCCTCAAGTAAAGTGCCGATTTATTACTTGCCGTTCATAGCTACTCGGCTAATAAAAGTTTCGAGTAATTCAGTTTCACCAATGAAAGCAAAGTGTCAATTAATAACTTGTCACATAAGTGGTGATTAAAGGAATGAGTGTACGAAAGGAATGTTTTTTCCTACTAATACCATTGTCATTACTGTCAAAAGCATTAGACGTCAAAACATTTGTCTAGATTTTGACATGCGAAAATGCGCCTGTGTGGTGTGTGTGGTCGCCTCTGTGGTCTAGCGGTTCATTTGTTGGACTTGACTGCATGAGGTCCTGGGTTCGAATCCCAGGTCGGGCAACAAAAGAAAATTGGGTTTTTCAATTTTCTAATAAAAAAATGTTGCTCGGGATAGATTATGTGCCCCGTTGGCGATAGGCTTGCCACCTTTCACATTTTGGGGATTAGTATCTTCGGCTAGTCGTGGGTTCCCTGGTTGTGCCTCTGCCTACCTCTTCGGCGATATGGGCGTGAAGACATTTTTTTAAAATGCGCGCCGCAAAATGCGAGTTAATTTAAATTGTAAATAAAACTTCACACGTACATTTTACACTTTTTAAAATACTGATTATTTTGTTTAAGTAATTTACAGTACTTTAAAAAAGTATTTTAGACGAGATAGGCAGAGGGACAATCAGACCAAGCACGACAAGCCGAAGACACTAGCAAGCTTTTCGCCAACCGGGTTCATGTCCAATCCGGGCAACGTTATCTTTGTTAGAATATTGAAAATACGCAGTTTTCAGTTTTTGTGTAACCCGACCCGAGGATCGAATGTGGCACCTCAAGAAGTCAAGTCCACTGCTGGACCATTAGACCACAGAGGCGATACGATTTACAATACTTTGCTAAACGATAAAATTTAAAGATGTGGTTGTTAATAAAACAAACTGATGCACTACGAGTACATGGAAAAAAGAGTAACACGAAGTAGAAAACCAGTTTGATGCTAGGTTTGGAGTACCACCAAAATCAAGCAAATCCGGGAATTCGATGTGATAAGGCTTGTTCAATTTCTTTCAATTGTAATTCAATGAACATAACCAAAGACATTACTCAATAATAAGTACTTACCCTTTTTTTGGAAAAGAATCAACAAAGGTAATAAAAATTACGAACATGACATCTGGTAAGCAGAGCGGAAAAGGACGCGCCGATTACTTACTCGTCGATTAAAGACGTTACTTGGCACTCAAAGTGGCAAGTTAGTTACGGGCCAGTTTATGTGGTGGTTAACGCTACTCGGATGTGATGAAATGCGATCGTAGATTACTTGTCACATTAGTCGACGAGTAACTTACGTGGAGCTTTACTTGAACATGGTGAAAGACGCTCTAAATGTTACAATTGTCATTTAATTTCCAGGGAACTGTGTCTCATTTTTTTGTATTAATTATATTATTAACTAATTTTTTGTAAAAAATACTCTTGTTAAAAAGTTTTTACGTAAGTGTACTTATAGTAGTTTGACATGGCAGTACCAACATGTTATTTTATCAAATGAATTTAATGAAAATACTATTAAAAAGTGTATTTTATCTTAAAGTTTTGTATAATTTTTAAATCCGGAATAACGTCAGAATTAAAAAGTTATGTGAGTAATGAAAACATCACTGGTTCAGGAAAATGTTTTCTGCTACCTAACAAAAATATATAACTTAAATTTATAACTACCGTGTCAATAGATATGCATTCATATATATGGTACAGTGAGTTATCAGTAAATACAATGTCCGATTAATTAATAGTAGGTACGATATTTTTTAAAATATATTGCATTTAGGAGCAGATTTTTTGGCAGCAATCATCTATTAGAGAAAATTTTATTGAAGTTTTTAAAAATGTTAAAAATAACATAAATATATTAGATTGTAGTATTGACATTTACCCAAAGCTATAAGCGATTTTAAATATTTAAAATATATTATGTAGTGCGTAGGTTTGAATATATCAATGTTATTTAATTAATAAAAAGCGATTCCTTCATCCAGTGTGCCTTAAAATACCTGTGCCTTATAACCTTAACAATTGTGAAGTATAGAGAAAAGGAGAAAAATCTTTGATAATAAGAAATGACCACCGAAAACCAATGTCAAAAAGTTGATAATTAATAAGTTTTTCGCCATTTTACGACTGCGATTAGTTTGCATTTTCTATAAAAAAAATCGCCACTTTAACTTTTCTAAGAATCTAATTTGACACACAAGATTCTTCTCATTTTTTCTATACTCCATACCTAAACAATACAGGAATTCTATTAAGTGATTTTAATTGTCAGTTGAATAATACAATAAATATATCTGTCGACTTTAATCCTTTTCACAGATTTTTATAAAAAACCGTCCGTTCACTTTTTAATAATATTTAAATATTTATAGTATTTTATTCCAATAAATAATAGAACATCACTTATCAATTATTATTACTCTTAGTAAGTGAATCAAACAATCGATATACAGGAAATTATACGATGAACGAACTAGCAATATTTTTATGTGGTAGTTCGGCTCTAAATAGTTGCGTGCTTATAAATTAGCTATTTATAGCGGTTAAGCAATTTCACTAGTTAAGCTTCCAAATTAACTTCAAAATTATGTTTTATGAGATATAAAAAGAGTAGAAATAAATTATATTGGAATATTTTTTTATATGGCAACACGGTGACAACATGTCAGAACCTCCTCTAGGAGTATATTAATTTAATTAATGTTATACAAACCTTTATTCTATAAATTTCAATATCACATTTGATTAGATCTAGTTAACGTTGTTCGACTTTACCACGTCTAATAATGTAAATTTTACCGAGTTTTACAAACTTAATCTAGACTTTTATAAACAATGAATAAGACTATTCGTAGTGAGTACTCAAGAAGTGTGAGTGTTTTAATTGTTTTCAAAGGTGTTTAACAGAATTTAGATAATTTAAAAAATCGATTCAATTTTACTACAAAATTTGTACTTAACTAACACAATTAAAACGACTATTCGTCTTAGAATTATTTACTCCTAGTGGAATTTTCCGTAATATGGTATTGTCATGTTAAAGACAGTGGTGCCATCATTTTTGTCTGCTCTGTCAAAGTGAATTGTATCACGTTTTGACATATTGTTTTAAAAACCTGAGTCTAAACTATTTTATCTTTGGTTAAAAATTTTCGTTCATAAACGTCGCGTGAAAATTTGTTAAACAATGTTATTTTATATTTTTAAGACGTCATACGTCGTTTCTATAATCAATTTTATTTTTAATCAAATCTCTTTATAGATTTAACAATGATTTGCTGCGATATAGTGGTACTTATTAAATTATAGAAGTTAAAATACCTAGTTTATTTATGCAAGATGAATCCTTGTCACTAAAAGACCTCAATTTATAATGGGTATTTCTTATATTGCAACTTCCTTATGGTTTGATATAAAAAAGGTTTCTGAGGTCATGTCAATATTAGGTGCCGTTTATACTTACATATGCATTTAGTATGAAACTGTTTTTAGATACTAGCAATACATTAATAGGTATAAATTTCAAATTAAAATATCTACATACAGAGTTAAAAGCTTTCCTATTTTTAAACAAAGAAACACTTGTACTGTTTTCCCTGTTTAAGGATACATCGCGCGTAATCTATAAATATACGAATATATAAGCCATTATTTAAATACAGTATTTAAATTACCTAAGTTTTAGCAAAAATTGCGCCAAAATATTCGACATGTTCATCTGTCAAAAGCAACACAGGCTAATTTTATAATATTAAAAATAATCAGTGACGTATATTCTTACAATATTAATACACCCCAATAAAATTCAGAAAAAACAAGGCGAATAATTTGGTCAGAGAAAAAATTTTTTAGGTGATCAGAATATTAACATATGAAATATTAGTAAACATTGACATGGGTCAAGTTTTGGCGCATTATACTACTGCCTTCACAATGTTATTTTTAAAATGTAAAGATTTTTTATGTACAACAATAAATTGTAATTATGTTTTATTTTGTTTATTATTTGATTATTCCCTTCGGGTTTTGCCGTATACCTACAAAAAATCCGAGTTCCTGTCTGAGCAGTGCCGGCGTACGAAACACTGCTTTAAAAATCTGCAACAGTCTGAGTTCAAATATTATATAAAGACTCGTGACTAGTGTAGATGATATAAAAGTATATTCGCCCCGAAAATGTAGACAGAGGCACAAACCCTGACACCTACGACTAGCCAAAGACACTAAGTCCCACATTGTGATAGGTGACAAGCCTATCGCCTACCGGACACATCCAAACCCGGGTGCTATTTATATTAAAAATACACTTTCAATTTTTTGGCCCAACCCGAGGATCATACCCGGGATCTCAAGAAGTCAAGTCCGACGCCGGATCGCTAGACCACAAGTGATTAATCCAATAATAATTACAGTGGTGGAAAATGGTCAGTAAAGTCAGTAAGTCAGTTTTTTTGGCTTAAGTCAGTTTTTTAGAAAAATGGTCAGTATTTTGAAGATCAGATGTTGATAAAAACCAGACCAGACCATTGGTTGGTAGATTGAGGTGACAAAAATTATCTTTTGTATTTATTTATTTAATCCTTTATGTACACAAAAAATCTTACATAAACTTAAAAACTAAATTACTTGTACTTGTTGTTCAGTAGGTTTCCGAATTTCACGCATTATCGTTTATTTTATGAGAGCGTCTTTAAAACCATAAAAAGGTCCATCACAAACAAATTCATAACATGTAACGTGAGTACCTCCTAAAAAGCTGATTTTTCGTTACCATACACTTTCATTGTAAAAATGGAAAACGCAAAAATAAGTAATATTTTTAAAACTAAAGAACACGCTTTTATATTTAGCTGATTTACAGAAAAGAAGATATTTTTTTAAGTTTAAAAAAAAATGTAGCTTAAGAAAACTTTATTTTATCGTTCATGAGCGGTCGTTGCCGTCTCAATTATTGTTGTAAATATTTTATCAATAGCATGTGCGCCGGCAGCAGGGTGCAAGGAGGTGCAATTGCACCCCTATGTCCAAGAAGAAATTACATAGAAAAAAATATATTTTTTTACCTGAACCAGCAGGAGAGTATAGCATTAATTCTATTCGGGAATATGTATATACGTATTATGTATGTATGTTTGTGTTCTTATGTATATACACACGAGTATGTATTATTCATATTCTCAGCCTTAGCTTTTATATTTTACATTGGTTAATGGTAGGTACGTATCGATGGAGCTGCACCTCCCTGAAAGTAATCCTGACGGCGCTCATGATCAATAGATTTAATAACAGTATTTAACCTGACACAATTTGTACACTTGCCAACTCAAAACTCTCTGCATCCTGCATAGGGACTTGCCTGAAAATATGTATGTATGTGTCAGATGACCTGTACGTTGAAATATTTTTCTAAATTCTGGATTTAATGTTATTCGACCGAATTCGAATTAATTTATATTGAGTGTCGATATGTCTATAATTTCGAAACAATAAAACTTATGGCTTTGAAAAAACTACGTTATATCAGAAATAAAAAAAATCGTAATTATTAAACTATTACACGCGTTCACGTATTTATATTTGTCATTTACCTCCTACACTCCCACGAGGTCCCTTTTAGTGGGCTTAGAAATTAAGTACCTGCCAGGCAAATTTCGTTCCGATCGGTTCGGTAGACTCGGCGCAAAATGCAAATCGCGGTCGTTGCACAGACAGGTAATCATTTTAAAAAGCCTAAAACTGTGACCTGTTGCTTCTGTTTCATCGCCTGTACTTGTGTTTTTATAAAAATCTTTGGTGTACAGAATTCACTCTTTTGTGGTAATAATATTTTTTCAGTAACTTTACTATAAATTTTGATACAAAAAAATAATATTTTAAGAACTTACGAAACTAGCTAAACTAACAAATAGAAAATATTTTTCTGTGAGTTCAAATGAAATTCAGAAAAGGGAATATCATTAACGTTTTATTGTGCGCTAACCTTTAGCCGTATAAGCATCTCATGCGTCGGCAGCTTTAAAAATAAATATTTTTGGTTTTGGCGCCAGACCCTGAAGATCATGATAATCAGAATTTTTTTCAAAATACTTTTTGGTCCTAGGTCCTTGACATTTATATGAAGTTTCAATTCAATTCGACCTTTTAAAGTGGTTCAAAGACATGTTCTTAAATTCTGTTACATAGGTAGGTACGTAGATACCAACGAAGTTACCTAATCAAAGCTCCATAAAAAAGGCGATGGAAATTGGTTAAGGGGTGCTGGATGCCAAACAGAAAAAAACATTTTTTACATACATTCTCCATAACATATGTAACTAATAGCAACTAAAATTCGGAACTTCTATGTCGAATAGGCCGAGTAAGTATTTTAGAAAAGTGGTCAGTAACTGGTCAGTATTTTAGAAGGTTTTAGTCAGTAAAGTCAGTATTTTTGACCATAGGATTAGTTTCCACCCCTGTAATTATACAGGGTTAAATTTAAAGGATTTTCAATCTATGAAATAAATTAATAAAAAACATCCCAATATATATAATTCTTGTGTTTGTCTCTGAACTCCTCTTAGACGACTGGAGCAAATTTGATGAATTTTTTTGTGTGTGTTCAAGGGGGTTCGAGAATGGTTTAGATTCACAATTTGGTCTTCTGGAAAATGTTTTTAAATTATTTTTTTAATAAGTAGTTGTTGATTTTGGAATGTTTCACATTGGATCCGACAGACTGCGCTACTATCGAACCATTAATGCCAAGCGATACGAAATTTGCTGGGTCAGCTATATATATATTATCCGACATAAAATACAAGGTGCATTGTTATAACGTAAGCAAGTCATGCTACTGATTCCCGGCTACCGCAGTCGCATGCGCAGGCTGGTGAAGTTATGAGTCGTACCTACTACGTACAACGTAGCGTGTCAAGTGAAGAATTTTTGAGGAATATCTTAAATGAATGTTTATAAATGTAAGTATAACAATTTTGGCAAAAATACTTAAACTGCATTACCATTTTTTTAGTAAAGATGCAATGCCCGGATCTTAAACTTCGAACAAAAGTAATTTTACCGGCTACTAACTACTGCGGAATATGTAAGGCGGTGGTATCAATCCAGACGAGTCGTGGCGTGGCCAAACTCTACCACCTTGTCAGATGTCACGGTGTTAGTGACGGTAAGCCTATGCTTTTCTTTTACTAGCTACCTGGCAGAAAGACAGATGGTCATTTTTTTCAGAAGGAGCCCGGAGCAATACGGGGGAATCTAACATCCAGTACTGGAATATTGTGTAAAAACTTAATGACAAGATGTAATATAATAATAGCCTCATGGCAGGGGACTTCGAAATTTATGTAGATCAGGGGAGGTATCTCTTGAAAAACCTACATTATGTCACGTTCTTAACTTCGTAACTTTATGGACACTTACTTTACTCTTTGACTTCGCTTTTTTATTGACATAACATGTAGTTATCTTACTAGTCTGTAATTGACATGCGGAAGTTGTTAAATAAAATCTGGTCTAATAACTCAACGCAATGAGCCTATAACGCACATTTTTAGATTCAAATTTGCTTGCGTTTTTTACATCAGTGCGTCTTCTGTACTTTCGTACTATTACTTTTTCTATGATCATGGGTAGTTGAGTTAAATGAGTAGTATAGGCGACGAATATTTCATTCGGAAAATCGGCAACCTCTGTGAATGCATTTAAATAATAAATATTAGGCTACAAGACAACTTGCCGCTGCGCCGCTGTGCCCACAAGCATATTATGATTCTATCAGATAGTCAGACTGCTATATAGTGTAAATGCACTGCAATCTATATCGAATCTACATCTACATAAGCTGGGCGAAAACAACAAAGTAACGCTTGCATGGGTTCCCGGTCACACTGGGATAAAAGAAAATGAGGTCGCAGACGAGCTGCCTAGGAAGGGATCAGAGGAACTCCCGGTAGGACCAGAGCCAATATGCGGAGTTGCAAAAAGCACTTCTAGAAGCTTGATCAATAAACTGACTCGACAAGAAATTCTATCCAAGTGGCAAAAAACCACGGATCAAGAGCATGCAAAGGCACTCGTGGCAGGGTTTAACGCCAAATTTTCTTCGATTACAATCAGTATGAATCGGAAAGAGCTCAAGATCTTGGTTCGAGCTATAACAGATCCCTGCGGGCTAAAAGAGCACCTTAGCAGGATGAGCCTTGCAGAGACATCTGGTCTTGCCTTGAAGCAGAAGAGACGGCAATGCACGTCTTCTGCGACTGTCCCGCGTTCATTCAGGCTAGAAGTAAGCATCTGTGGGGTGCAATCCCCAAGATCTTAAGCTGATCAATCCCGAGCGCATTATTAACTTTAATAACAAAAGCAATACTGTTAAAAATAATTTATTTTACAATATATGAACAAATTGGCATAAGTAATTTTTTGTCTTTATTGTGAGACACATGCATGGTTGGCATGTGCAGCGTATAGACGTTGATCGGCAGAACCGGTTGAGATATAAAAATATTTTACTCTCCCACGAGAACTTCTAAATAAGGACAAGATATGGCCCTTGTCCTTATCATTAGGTATATTGAGTTTGCGTTAACTCGAGATCACTATCTGTTGCTTTATTAACGCTAACGCATAAACGCACGTATTGTTCCAACGATTCGAAAGTGCGAAAACTTCTACTTGACACCATACTTTATCTGCATTATGTTGCCAGCTTACTTATATCTTCATATTGAACTCCGTTCAAAACACGCCCTCGTAATAAACCTTCAGATATCTGAAATAAAATAAATAAAAATATCTATAAATTTTAGCGTTAACGAGGGTAGTTATGTCCTATAGACACACAGTTCTGTGTACCTACTAAATGAGTTCATCGTTACAGATGAAATTCACATTTATAATGGCTATACTCAATTGGTTAGAGTATTCGGCGGCTTGAGACGAAAGGTTATAGGTTCAAATCCTGGCTGGGGCGAAATTTTTTCTTACTTTAAAATTTATAGAAATTTAATAGGGCAAGTACTAAATTATAAATAAAAATAGTTCGTTCAAAATTTATTAAAGCTATTAGGTTCAAAGTAATTCCAGACCCTGAAGCTATATTACTACCGGAGGTTACACTCTTAACAAAGACCTGATGTCAATTTCCAAATATTGCTGACTCGCTCTAATCTATCGACCTCTCTTCCGTTATCACTTTGATTTTGACGAAATCGACAAAAATACTGAAGTTTTATTTGTCTAGATGACATACTTATTGCAGTCGTCGTTTTTTTTTTGCATTTAAATTCACTACTATCAAATCGTTCCGGTATTATCCTAAGGTGGTGTAAAGAGTCTCCGAAACCGGCGTGTTTGTATGAAGGCGAGGTAGCCAGAAATGTCGACAAGTGTCGTGAGATTTGATACTGGATACTCTCTGCCTACTCCTTAAGGCACTTAGCGTGAATATATGTATGTATGTAACAATATCTCAACCAGTAGATAGAAATTATTATCCTACCTGTACAGTGCAACAGAAGTTGTCAGTATCTATGTCCTTCAGAACACCAGTTTGTCCCCGGTACGCTCCATTCACAAACTTGACTGTTCTTCCTGGAGATGGTATAACGGTTTCCACGTGATTCTGGAAATGAAAATTATACACACTTAAGTAAAAAATGCGAAAGTGTGTTGGTTTGCTTGAGCTGTTTCAAGTTGCAAAGGTTTTTTTTTTAATTGTGTTATAATTATTGAGTGTGGAGATGGTTAGGCGGTTAGAGTGACCAAGGCTACTTTTTATCCTGACATCTAAAGGAATATTCATGAAAAACGAAATAACTGTAATATGCGGGCAAAGCCGCTTGCGAAATCTAGTAAAATGAATAAAAAACGTCATATTGTTATAAGTTTATATTACATAACCAAAATAATATACAAGTAATACATGTGTTTTTTAGGTTTGACTAAAAGTACTTGTCTGATTAATTATTAATTATTTACTATTGCTTAGTTTAATAGATTGCTTGGACAAAGACTTGCTTAGTCTTTAATATAGTAGGGGAGCCCAGGATGTAAATGTGTGGTCACTAGTGTCATAAAAAAAGGTTTATATTTTAGTGGTTCAAGAATCATCTGAAAACTAAAAGCACAATTACAACTACTTAATCACTTGCCAAAGCATCAGATATTGATAGTGTAGATGCTGTAATGGCTAATGAACATAAATGACTCGTGTTTGGAAATTTTTGACCCCGGTAAGTCAAGTTCAAACGGTCAGAATAATAAAATATAAACTTATTGGCATAATGACTAACATACTCAAGTGATTTGCCCTGCCACTTGTTCACAGTCTTATTAAATACATTTTCAATCCAAAAAAAAATTAGACTACTTTTTATAGCTTTTATAGATAAATGAGGTAGTTAACCATAGTGTAAGTGATCTCGGACATCTTGATCCAATGCGCCTGAGGAACTCCCCAAATCCCCTCTTGGGCTCCTCTGCTATAGTAATTAATATTTTTACTCGCCTGGTCCAACTTTAGCTATGATAAATGAGGTGGTTAACCATAGTGTAAGTCATCTCGGACATCTTAATCAAATGCGCCTAGGAACTCGCCAAATCCCCTCTTGGGCTCCTCTGCTATAGTAATTAATATTTTTACTCACCTGATTCAATTTTAGCTATATAAATGAGGTGGTTAACCATAGTATAAGTTATCTCGGAAATCTTAATCCAATGCGCCTAAGGAACTTCCCAAATCTCCTCTTGGGCTCCTCCGCTATAGTAAGTAATATTTTTACTCACCTGATCCAACTTTAGCTTGACATTGTCATCTGTCAATTTGACGTGTGCTCCGTATTTATCTATTACGCGTTCCACCACCGCCTTCCTCTTGTAGAACTTGTCACCGAGGGATTTGGTGACTATTTTCACTATGATACCTTCAGTCAGCCAGTAGTCTTTTCTTTAATTAAAAAATAGTCCTTATGAATACATAAATAAAAATCCGCTCATGTCAATAAATAGCAGGCAAAGGTGCTAGTGAATTAATGAATGAATGGAGAGGAGAAGTCACTTATTGTAAAATAGAGAGTAGTTTATAATCACAATATATTCTTATTTGTGCAAGATCCGCGAACAATTACAAAACTCTATATTTGCTAAGAGACCACAATAGTGGTAGTTATAGATGTTACGTTGCCCTGAGATTAGGTTAAACTTAAGCTGGGATCATATTATCGAAAGCGGCTATAAGTATTACAGGTAACTAGACAACGAAAGTACACTAAGCCTTACAAACTATTGGACATGACCTTGAGCGTTCAGACGTCCGAAAGATATTTGGCGCGCTGAATGTTTTTGTCAGACGAAAACGTCTGCCGACGGTATGTTCACATTTATCAGTCGCGGCTGCAAGCCCCAAAAGATAGTATGTTTTCAGCTTTATTGCGCAAGTCAGTAGCTAACCTACCCTTCAAATCCGAACATTATAGAACTTCATTCTTCCTGTAACAAAGTGAGGCAAGCTGCACATCACACACAGTTTAAAGACATATTGAACCCGTGCTCATCTCTCACAAACTACATGGCAGAGAGGCAAATAGCTATTCTATACAGAGGATACTGACCAACAGGAAATATATAGGATATACAGGGTGTATTTGAAACCGTAACGAAAGCTTCTGTGGTATTTTAGATACATAACAGACTTCAAAATTCCATTGATAGTTTTTGTCGGAAACATTTGGTTAAATTTTTACCAGTTTTTCAGCCCGCAATGTATAGCGAACAAAGTATATGCATTAAGCTGTAAGACTAAGAACTCACGGCGCGGTTGTTACCCGTGCCCACGGCGGTTGCGGGCCGCAGATTCCGTAGAATGTAGGTTTGTATGCAAAAAGTAAGATTACATTTCACGACGCGATTTTCACCCGCAGCGCCTGCGGTAGCCTGCGGTTCCCACCGCAGCGGTCATCTGCCCGTAGAATCATGCGGGCGGCTATCTTCCGCCTTCTCGGCGGGTTGCGACCGCGCACTCTGCGGACGCTTGGCGGGCGACCATTTTATACTATTTGTACTGATTATTTAATCGCAACCGCCGGCCGCGCGATAATGAACCGCCAAGTTTGCGGGACTGCAAAAATTACCCGCCTCGTGAGTTTTAAAATAAAACCGCAAAACCGCTGCCGCCGCGGGCGCGTGTAAAAATCACTCCGCGAGTTCGATCCTTAAGTGCCGACCTAATACGCTGTTTTATTACATTACTGTTTCTAGTAAAAATGTGTTATTTAATAGATATTAAATAAAAATCGAGTTGCGTCGGATAGTGTTAATGAAATAGTAGTGAAATCAATTAAAAAAAAAATTTTTTTCATGAAATGTCCGACATAAAATTCCAACTACATATACATGTCTCTCATGTACAGAATCCATGGTTGCATTTTTCGTTACGCTGTCATTTACACGGTGCATATCAGAAAACATATTGGGTTACGTCACTGTGAACTACTGAATCCTTTTCACATATTCTTAAATGGAAGGCATACTCATTGCTTATAGGCTCCAAAGCAATAAAATAGCAAACACCCAAGCTATAGCGGCAAAGGTAAAGTCGTGATACCAAACTGGACAAAATGTTATATGACTCTCCCATATAATCAGACTGACTGTATGCAGTAGTGAAACAATACAGTAATCTAAACTACTATATTCATTTATTAGGTCATAAGGTCGTCATATTCCTTCGTGACAAAAAATATTAATATTGTTAAGTATAAAAGTACTTTAAAAAAATACCATTTCCGTACACATTAAAACCGTAGGAGGATGCTCTGTATCACTTTATTAATATTGTATCTTTCTTAAGCATGAACTTACCGATTTGCTTTCTCTTTTTCTCTTTCTTGCAAAGCCATAATCTCATCCAACGCTGACTGTTTACTTTTATCTTCTGTTTTTGTTTTTTTTAAAGGTTCTTCTTTTGATTTTAATTTGAAGGCTTTTATTTGGGTATCTGGTTTTTTTTCTATGGACAGAAAAAAAGATCATTTCTATTTCATTAAAAGAGCACTTAGGGAGAGTATATTAACTAATATGGTGTTGGGGTTTTTGGTTGTGAAGACAAATATAAATTGTATGTTTTTTGCTTATATGTCGAATAAGGGGGTCAAGCCAAATCTCATGTAATCTTACATTGGGAAAAGAGAGGTGTGTGTTGACAAATTCTATGCATTTTTTCTGCAAAGACTAAAATTTCTGAAAATGCGTGACATTAACAAAGAAAGAATACAATAACAGAACATTCCATAACCTTTTTAAATATAAAGCAATGTTTTTTATGACATTGAAAGGTAAATAAGCAGGAACACGACAACGGCAAGCACTGATGTTATAGAGGCAGGCGGTGGTACCAATCTGGGTGAGACACTGCAAAACTTTATCACCTAGTGAAGTTAGCATGGGTAAGACTATGTTCGCCTATTACGAGCAGCCTGGCAAGAAGGTACATGGTCATTCTGCAAAGGAGCCCGGACCAATACGGAGAAAAAACAGGGAAATGCGCATTCATCAAAATGGCAGTTAAGTTGTTGTTGAATAATTGAATGGTTTATCCGTGAATACGTTCATGATGTGTTTTACCTTATGACCTAACAACTAACAATTCAGTAAGATCATACCATTAAAATTGGGGTAGTACTTTTCGAGAAACCGGAGAAGATACAGACTTACATACACGAAAATAACATGTACATCATACTATTAAATATTGTACACTATAAAAATGTCATTATAAATATAATCGGTTTTCTGAATAATCACCTTCATTTTTCCGTTTTAAATTAAGGTTTAAAGTTAACCTCTCTTGGCTATTTTCCCTTTTAAGCTCTGTATAAGTATTTTCTTCTACTGTAGACTCCTTTTTGCCCTTTTCTACTTGTCTTTGGATAAACTCTAACATCCTTTCCTGAAAATTAATCATAATCTTAGTTTGTTAGTAAAACTCAAATACCAACTGAAACTATTAGGTATCATGTTGCAATCTGATACTTATTTTTTTTTTAAGGTTGATAGCAAATAGTTCCAAAAAGGACGCACAAACAATTTATTAACATCCTTCTAGTAGTTTTAAGTTATACTTAATAGTGCATACATTTTTGTTGATATTAGTTAAAATAAAATATCTGGATTATCATAATAGTAAAACTTAATTGTCTAGATGAGTATCAACTAATATTAAGACTAGAGTGAAAATTTATATCTGTAGTTACAACATTGATTTGTAAAAATAAAAAACTGATAAAACAATATTAGCAAAAGAGGCATTGTCTTAAAGGTTCTTGTATTAAAGAACTCTTCTCACTCCCTCTCTCTCTTTCACCTGCCTGGCAGCTCATAAGAAACAAGCACAGGTTAAAATATAGGCAATTACTAGCAAGACCACTGGGGATAGAGTGCTGTTCAACGACTTGCCTGGGTAGGGATTTACTGCTTTATATATTTCTGATGTGATAATAACTATGTCACGTTCCAGTCTAGATGGTAGAGTAGCCAGTAGATTTACAAATAGGCCCTCAATCAAGGCTTCAGCACAACAACCCACCTGCAACATGTGTGGTGTCTTTAGACAATGGCTGTCTCTTACCATCAGATGAGACGTGTGGTTGTTCACTGACCACTAAAATAAAAAAAACTACCTTTTGAGATAATTATGATTTGAATTAATATTGGTAGACATAAGTTGGACCTCAAAACTGGCAACAATTTTTTTGGCAAAATGTTGTGAAATATCAGGTATCCTCCAGGTGGTTTATATTAAAGGGGATAAAAACAAACCTGATCATCTTTGTCCAATTTCTCCTTCTTGGCTTTAGCTTCTTGGGCTGCAATGGTTGCTGGATCTCTATCTATGTATGCTACAAACCATCCCTTCTCTGTCTCATCTACCACACATTTGCCTTCTCGCCCTAGCCACTTGACAAACTCTGTGAGAGTTTCCCACTGAGTAGCATTCATGTGAAGGTGGTCTCTGCAAAAGGATACAGATTTATTTATATAATCACTGTTCTGAAATAAAATCCATTTTCATTCTTATAATAGCACTGCTGTCTTATATGATTATCAATAAATGAAGAGATCATTTACATCCTTACATAGAAAATTACTAATATTTAAAATCAAAACAATAGTCACCAACATACTTGCTCGAATTGACTAATAAGCATAGATTTGGGCAAGCCAATGACCAGAGACAAATTGGAGAAGTAGAGCAACTACTAACTTGCTGAAGGGTACCCAAGAGACAAAAAAGGAATTGAGGAAGGGAGTACTAAGGTAGGTAATTAGTTGAAGCTCACAATTGGAAAACTGGGAAAGAGTAGCTCAAGACGGACAAGAATGTAAGTTGTTTATTAGTCGGCACACTAAGTTGAGAGATATTTTAAAGCTATAAGTATATGATGTACTTGTGTTATTTATGCCGAAATGTGGATTGGCGCAATCCACTTCTGCCACGTTATAGTCGTGGCATACCAAAGGTTAACTAAAAACAAATTTCTTTAAAATTATCAAATTAGATAAATTTTTAGGCCGTCACTGAGTAGCGAACAAGTAGGTATCTTTTAAAGCATTGAAACACAAATACACTGAGAGAACTCCTATTGGCAAGAAATAAACTTATCAAATGGTGTGATACCAATCTGAGAGAGACATTGCTGGACTCTATCAACTAGACTGACTGTATTGGTCGGAGAACTCAGCAATGTAAATTATTTGATTATTATTCAAATAGCGGGCCATAAGATCATACCCCTACTCCAGAAGTTGTAGAAACAAGTAGAAAACCATAACAAAATAGTGTTACCTGTTAGAAATGTAATCCTGATAAACTTTATTAGCATTTACTCTTTTGGTTCCAAATTGGCGGCGTAGCAGCTCCAAATAACCATCAGAAAACTCTTTGGAAAACTGGTCTATATATTTAGATGCATTATCTGCAAAAAGCAGCAACTGGCGTTGATGCGACTCTGACATAGTGTGGCATTTAAACCCGTTCTCATCGCGGCACTGCTTCTGGCACATTTGGCAGTACCATCGCAGCTTCTGAAGACCTTTGGCTTTTATCTTATTCGCAATGTACTTTGGTGTACCTTTTTCAGCTTTTCCACCCATGTTTTTGTTGACACGTACAAAAATCTAGCAAAGTATGATCAAAACACTATGTTGTTAAAATACTCAAGATGCAAGACTGTTAAGGGCATGTGCCTTATTTCCAAAATAGATTTTTTCTACATTATCTCTTACACACACAAAATTAAAACAATGAAAGGTAATATTCAGAAGTAATTGAGAAGTAAATCACAATATTGCGATAAAAGTTAATGACGCGAACCTGATGGAAAACAGGAAAGTAAAAAATTAGACCAGTGATACCACCTTGCAAAAAAAAATCACTGCATATGTCTGAAACTCCCTCGATTTCAAGTTATTTTTAACTAAAAAAAAGCCTTAGAATTCACAAGGCTACAAAAAAATTCAAAGTGTGTGTAGAGGAAGTAATTATTTAATGTGTTGATACATTTAAGCGTTTATATTACAATTTTTTGGCGTGATAGTCCAGTTCCTCAGGGTAGAATACCCTGACTGCGTTTTTGCCGACTGCCAGGCAGCTAGCTCCTCAGAGACCATTTAGAGACGAGCATATAAATGGTTTAATCTATCACAATTTACCAGACCGCTGATGGTAGAGTGCTTTAAAGCTACTCGCCATGAAAAATGTATGACATGTATGTTGGCTTTTTTTTACTGGCGAAAGTGTTTATATTATTTCCTATACTTTAGTTAGACAGTTAGTTGCTATTTCGTTCAATACGTTCAGAAAAAATGTCACATTCTACGTGAAGGCCATCATAAGTGTATTTTGATATATTATTTTGAATTTATATACCATCCAAGAAGATAATTTTCAAAGATTTGACAATTATTAATGAAAATAATAAAAAAAATATTAAACTCTTCATTGCGCACAATCAAACTTAAAAGCAAATACATTAAAAGCATGTGATTATAGTTTGTAGTACATAAAAGATGTACTTATCGCTAAACAAAGTGATCTCTACCAGACATCCTTTTAAAATTAAATATTGTTTTATATCTTCAGTTTTAGAATTAAAAATTGTACTTCGAAAACCCTAGTGGGTTAAGATAAAACCCTAGTTTTATCACTAGATTTAGTAATCTAGTGATAAGGTGGCAACATTGAACAAATCACATTGTCAAAAAAATTTGACATTGAGAATGACATTTACATGTTTCATTGGTTTCATTTTTGGCATAGGCTTGGGCCATGCTTGGGCCCACAGACCAATTAGAGTACTACGTACAGACTTCCACATGGTCTTTTCGGTCAGTGAATTTGACAGTTCTTAGCAGCTTTTAATTGATTATTTTAATTCTTAAATTGGGTGGAAGGTAGCGCTGCAGTCCTTATTGCCATTTTATAAAATTTCATTATTGATATACGGCAACACTGCAATAACAGGGTTGCTAACCGTAAAGTTGAATCGATCCTATTTGTACGATCTTTGATACACTGTACGAAGTTAAAGTCAATCATAAATTGGCGCGTATACATTCCACATACATCCATTCCATAACGCCCTTACTACAGTTTAAATTAAAATTTCGCGTAATATTCTTTTCTTAAAATAATTGATCAAATACGACTTTTCCTAGACATTAGTAGTATCATCAATGCTACGGCAATCACAGTATAAAAACAATATACATAAAATTCGCAACCTAAGGCTAAATCCTCAAAGCTTTGTCAAACGCTACGGCATTTTCTCAATATCTAACAAAATTAATTTATGAAAATTATACTTCAAATAAATAGGTAAATTATGTTATGCCTGATCTATTAACCCTTTTAATTTATTTAGTATATTTAAACGTACTTACCTGCCTTTAATAAATCGATAGG
>NJDD01011104.1:17640-36398 GCA_002245505.1 Calephelis nemesis
CAAATACGACTATTTTATTACTACCTAATAAAGTAATCACTTCGCGATGTCATATTTTTTTCAAATGATTACAAAATGGTCCGACCTAAATTTTATCATCATCCTACTAGTTGCTTTCTTCCTACTGATATTATAAATACAAACATTTGTAGGTATGTTTGTTTGTTACTTCTTCACGCAAAAACTGCTGAACCAATTTTGGCACATACATAGGGGGTTACTTAGATTAACACATAGGGTTAGTCCGGGCTTCTTTGCAGAATAGACCATCTGCCTTTCTGGCCAGGCAGCTCGTAAAAGGCGAGCATAGGCTTATCATCACTAATTTCTTACCATCAGGAAATCCGTCTGCTTGTTTGCCTTTCTATAACATAAAAAAAATAGGGTAGTTTTTATCCCAAAAAATGTTCCTGTGAGACCATTACCCACGCGGGCAATGCCGCTGCCAACTGCTAGTCATTCATATATCATGTTCATTATCGTTGATGAGGTTGTCAACATAAATACAAATATTTGCATTACATATCCTAATAATATTGTGAATGCGAAAGTTTGTAGGTTTTTTTTCTCCTTCACACAAAAACTACTAAGCCGATTCTCAAGGGAAACTTGGATTAACACATAGGATAGTTTTGATCTCGAAAATTTGTGTGGGAACATTAACCGTAAGCAACAGCTAGTTAAACATAATCCAAAAACTACTAATTTGATCATGATAAAATTAGTATGGCACCACCTGGGAATCATGATGTATCTTTCTAAAATAGAATCATCAAAATCGGTTATCTATTTGTCGAGTAATCGCGTAACAAACCCTCAAGAAAATAAAAATGCGATTGGGAATCTCCGTTTATGAGGTTGGTTAAAAAATAATGTCTAATATCTAAAATTAACAGTTTCAAACTTAATTAATACGTATACTGGTTCTAACTAAGTCGCCATAAATTATCATAAAATTAGATACTTTGTTGATAGTTATTTATAGCTACTACTCGAGTTGGCTTAATTTAGATTTAAACGCTGATCTTAAAGAAGAATCTCACGTTTTGAATGAATCAGCTTCCAAGGTGACGATTCTTTAATTAATTCATTTAGTTATCGATATTTAAAGCTTCGTTTATTAGACGTCCCTGTCCTAAATATTTTCATACGCGTGATTTATATACCTAGTTTGTTTACGGGCGACTTTTTTAATTTTTCGATTAAATATAACGCTGCTAAGGATGGAATATACATCTAAAACATTGTGGGATCTTAGGACCGCGGAACCTCTGCAAAACCCTTCAAGGTTACGGGCGCGAAGATAATGTAAATGTGGTGTTGTGGGACACCAGGTAGGAACGAAGCTCCTTCAGTTAATGAAGAATCGACACAATTCATGAGAATACTATGCATTGGGAGGGTGGTGTGAGGGAGAAAAATAGAAAAGTATTATACACTACTTGCTTGTATATACGACTGTCGCGCCTGCGCACGACTCATTTAACGGTTTTATTCCACGGTTTTTTCTTACGGTTTTTACTATAATATTTTTTTCAGTTCAGTCGCACAGCAAAAGCCCCAAGCCTACCGTAAAGACCTTCGTTCCAACAAAAACATATATAAAAGCCAAAAAAAACTTGTATAATACTAGCGCGGACGAAGACGTCAAGTTAAATAATGCAAAAAAATCAGCTTCCATACATTGCGGTATTTGGAATGCAAATATCTAAAATAAACAGTTTCAGGTGCGTAACGTTTGAATGAATTATACTCGATTTAACTCGCTGCTGTCGATGAATAAATTATTGTGTTGAATTGGCCGTACGTTTTTATACCAACTATTCGTTTTAGACTTCTCGCCTATCAAAAAACAACAATGTTTATTTAACCTTATTGCACATACAGTTCACGCTTAAAGTGCCACGCTTGTAATTTTTGAGTTGGGAGTTATTGTTTTTTGTATCTTCATACCTGCATTTACGAAGAGTCGAAAGCACTTGTTACTGTAAAAGGTCAAACTTCACAGTTTGCGATAAACTGGGTGCTTACACATGTTGTTATTACTAGAAAATTAAAAAAAATTGATTTATCCGAACATAAAACCGTATCCGAGACCTCATGTAGTCAAAGCCAACACCGAGTCACTACCACCTGACAGGGCTGAATGTAAGTTGCCTCAGTGGTGCGGTAATGCCCGTCTGTAGCGATGACAGCAATATGGAAAATAAGGACATAAGTAAGTACCTTCGAACTCATATCCCCGAAGAGATAGGCAGAGGAATAACCTGAGCACCGACGACTAGCCGAAGACACAAATGCATTATGGAGACATAGAATGTGCAGATTCATGCTAGTCAGTTGTCACTATTATGTTCGGATTCCGAGGTTCGGGTACACTGCAAACTTAGCCAATGGGATTCTCAGTTTGACAAAGCACCATTAAGATTTTTGGTGTCTGTAGAGAATGTGCATTTGCAAAAGTTGCCCCTGACAGAGTGAGATGTAGCGTTTGTAGCGATTGACTCTACGCCTTTGTTCTCATTATCAAATTGTAATGGTGCGTTCCGATTGATTGAAATTTACTTTATGTTACTTATGTGGACCAATAACAATGCAGTACATTTTTGGTACTCGTTTGTTAAAAAAATAGTATAGTATAAAAAATTGAGTTTTGGCGCCCTCGAGAGTAAGAAGGTCGAAGTTTTTTCAAAGTTATTAAATTTCGTCTTTAATTTGTCGTCTTTATTGAGTGAAATTGGTCAATTTTGTTGGCATTTTAAACAATTTTGTTCAGTGAAAGTGCACAAATGAAATAATCATGAAGAACTTAGCGTATTGTGTATTTCCTCGTTGCCGCCAAATCTCACTATATGAGCTTGAGTAATGAGGCCACCGCTTTACCCAAGACCCTGACATGTCGACTTATGACTAATTATAATTGAATCTTAATTTTGGTAATATTGATGCAAATTAATGCAAATATCTACTTAACTAATGGCAAAATGCTAATGCAATTGCCAAAACCTACAGAAAAAAAGAAAGAAAGTATAAAAAATTCACAGTGCAAGCACGGAAAAGATGTCAGAATTGAAACATATATCATTTTTTATTTTGACTAATTGACTAATTCAGTTGCAAAGCTCGCTAAACAGCAGTTACTGTTGTTTCACATGAGGACAAGCTCTGACGGCCTTCAAACTGATCGACAGCTAGACGCTTTGTCTTACTGTAAACAAACTCACCTTCAAACACAATTCTCATTTACATTATAAAAAAGGTCATGTCTCATTAGAATGTCGTCATATTGATATTTGCATTACGCGTCACTTAAGGAATAGGTATTTTCACGCCCATATCCCAGTAGCGGTGGCCAGAGGAACAATCAGGGTACCCACGACTAGCCGAAGCTCCACATTTTGATAAGCTATCGCCAATCTTACACGTGGCCAATCCCGGGCAATGTTGTTTTTATTAGGAAATTTGAAAAATACATTTCCTTCTGGCTTGAAGTAAATGCCAACGCCGAACTTACACAGAGGCGAACCTATGAAGTATTGCAATAAAAGAGTGCTTCTAAAAGTTAAATTGTTGTTTTTAATTAACTTTTGTTTTAAATCGCGTCTAATTCTATAATCACATCAAATTTAATCAAAATCCATACCGATGCTTAGCTGTAAAAGGATAATAGACGGACAGACTTTCGCATTTGTAATTGTAATTATATGAATCTTTCTCAATAAATATTACATAGGCGAAAAATAAATGAGTATAGTAAGCACAAATGAGCTTATTTTAACCAAAACTTTCAGCGTCAGGCTATGACGCCTGCATCGTGGGTCGGCTCATATTCAGATCTATATTGCACTGTAAAGTAGTTAGGCACGTCTATTTAACGTGTATTTAAAGATGTCCTTACCACTAAAAATCTGTGATGTGATCGATCAAGTCCATCACAAGTTTGCTTCACAAGTGAACTTTAATAATGCTCCAGCAGTAGGTACAGGTATTTCAAGGTTCAAGATTAGTATTGATATTCTTGCGGTCACTTGTTTAGTAAGGTCTTTGGTTTAATAAATGCTTAACACGTGGAAACGGAATCGCCCGGATATACATGATCAAAGATACTAAGATATATAAACCTACTACTTGATCGATGACAAGGTTTGCCAACTTCAAAATATGAATTTATGGAAAATAGTTATTTCAATATCTTGGATTTAGGATACATAATATAGACTAGTAACCCACATTAAATTATTTATACATAGCAGATAATTAAGCGGAGTAAAACTTTTAAAATCAACTCCAACTGTTCTCTCCAAATCAACTCCATTCTGTATTTGATAAATTGAAAATGATCCGAAATGGTCCCAAACACATTTTATTAACATCCTGCTAATGGTTTTGAACTGATTTCCAAAATTGCATATTTTTTTGCTTAAGTTAACGACCTCATTATTGATGATTAAGAGAAAAATTTAGGCATTACTAATTCAAAAACCACTAGTCGGATTACGATAAAATAAGGGACTACCTCGGAAGGAAGGAACAATCGAAATCGGGTAGCTATAAGCCGAATAACCACGTGATGTAAAAAATAAAATAAAAAACCAGTCGATTTGAGAAACCTCATCCTTTTTAGAGTCAGCTTGAAAATAGTTAATTTTCAATTAGTTTGAAAATAAAAATTATTATTTACGGAATAAGTGTGTTAAAAAGTTGTTATAAAGATATTAATAATACAACATATTCTACCATTCTATTCTATTGTGGTGTGCAATCTACTTGTTTGTAATCTACTTCAATACCAGGTGACAGTAAATAAATAATTTGAATTTAAGTTATACTTGTTTACATTTCAAATCCACAAACTCCATATACAAATTTACAAATTTATGCAAGACAAATAAATGTACAAAAAACGCAAACTTTTAAAATTAAGAAAGACTGATGTAAATGAAACAGATGTTGGCTGGATGTGCGAATTATTTTCAATATCGCAACATTTAGCGCCTCCCAAGGCTGTGCGATACAACAGATAATTAACAACAGAGCTGCGAGACGAGAGTCATCAGCATACAGCCTTGTCGGAACATAAAACCAAATCATAATCTGTTTTAATTTTATACACTTTTACCAACACACTTGTTTGATAAAAAAAAAGTATCTTCACGCCCATATCCCTGAATAGGTAGGCAGAGGCACAACCAGAGCACCCACGACTCGACGGAGACACTAAGTCCCACAATGTGATAGGTGGCAAACCTATCGCCAACCGGGCACATCCATTCCCGAGCAACATTTTTTTAATAGAAAATTGGAAAAACCCATTTTTTTATATTGCTCGACCCGGGAATCGAACCCGGGACCTAATACAGTTAAGTCCAAAAACTGAACTGCTAGACTACAGAGGCGATACTTGATTTGATACTTTGAAGAATATACGTTCATATATATACTAATATACTACTACTAATATACTAACACCGTGACAGCAAACGGTAATACGGGTGTTAAGATACTTCCAAAAGTTATAATACAAGAATATTATGACATGAACATACACAGAATGTCTGATAACTGACATATTTATCGATGTGCAAAGAGAATTCCTTAAGGTTTAAAGGCGCTTACATTTCGGAAGATGTGCCCTTAATCGCTGTGCTTGAAAAAGGGCTGAGCGTTCTCTCTGCGCTCTTTTTAAAGACTTTTTAAAGACATTCCACGGATTTTCGATATTTATGTTCTTGTTTCAAATGTAAATTAGTTTGAATTTAAATTAAAAGTAAAATATCTTCACACATATCCCCGAAGAAATAGAGGGAGACATCAGGTACAAAAAGGGCACCCAAGTTTAGCCGAAGGTACTTTGGCTCCTTCAACCTTTCCAACCTATTTTCAACCGCGCATTTATTCAAATCCGGGCAATGTAGCTGCATGTATATTTCTAATATTATGTAAAACAGAAATTTCAGCTATTTGACCCGGGAAATCGAACCCAAAGCTTTATGATGTCAATGCCCACGCTGGACCACGAGGCCACAGAGGCGATTAAATGTGTATCAGATATCAAAAAATCGACATTAATATTTTCTATTCTAATTGGTTTCTAAGGGCTTAAAAGCTTTGTCATCTTAACGTAAAGCAACAGAGTTTGTGCTACCACTAGATTTATTTGTATACCTATTTTCTTAAAAATGGCTTAATTTTTATCCAAATAGAAACTAACTACAATACATATAGTATGGCTATACTTTTTTTTTGAAATGGCTAACATGTTGCTAACCGCCAGGTTTTTACATCTTCACCGGACTATATTGTATGGCTTTACGTAAAACTTCAGTAATAAATAGTTGAACTAAGCAGGTAGGTTAATATAAACTTTAAAAATATTATTTAATAATTTATTTGTATGGGCACAAAATGTAAATCATTCACGATATTTTCGTACACTTAGGGAAGCTTTGTTTGTCTTTCAATATCACAAAAAAAAACTCAATTTTACTCTTACTTTAGTCTATGCTTATTAAAGGGGATACTGGTTTGATAATTATCCTCTTAAAAAAGAATAGACCCCTTGTTTCATACCAATTGACAGAAGTTCTACAAAAAAAGAGCATTGCGGATGTCAACATACGGTAGTTGAACAATACGATACACACAAAGACTGAAATACTCGAAAAAATGTACACTCACACAGATATGATGTCTGTAATAATATTAAGGCTATGTTTCACAATGTATCAGTAAAGCAATCAGTAGTTACTTATTGAGTAAATTACTGAACGGTTAAATCCTTTCAGTAACTTACAATGCGTTTCAGAACCGTCCTCACAGTATTTTTATGGGTCGAGTAGTTACTTAACACTTAAGAGGCTGACAAGTGACAACATTAATCAATGTTTGGGTTCTGAAGCACAGTTTTGTAAAATTAGACACTGTTTTTGTCTAATATTTTTATTGCATTATATATTTTATTTAAGTTTTTATTAAAAAAATATACATTTTATAAAACATAAAGAAATACTCAATAGTCAATATGTTGAATATCTTCACGTCTATATCCCCGAAGAGGTAGGCAGAGGTACAACCAGGGCACCCACAACTAGCCGAAAAGTCCTACATTGTGATAGGTGGCAAAACCATCACCAACAAGGCACATATTCAATCCCGAGCAACGTTATCTTTCTTAGAAAATTGAAAATACAAATTTGCTATTTTTTTAGCTGCCCGACCTGGGGATTGAAACCGGGACCTTAAGAAGTCAAGTCCGATGCCAGACCGCTAGACCACAGAGGCGATTAATCAATATTTGTGGTGATTTTATATTTTAAACCAAAAAAAATGTTTTATTGATTTTTCAATTTAGTTATTCACCTTTAATTGGAGCTCACCTTTAATATTATTTGTTTGATTTCTAACTATTTGCAGCCTTCAAGTTCTTTAACTAAATAAAAAAATCATCTAGTTCCTCTTTAATGTTATCACTTATCAGAAATATCTATAAGTAATTTACAAAAGAACATTTTACCCTAATAAACATCTAAAACGAACAACTTGAGCAACTTGAGTCATATCTAGCTGAATAGAATGTGATGAACACATCTGTTGACCATATTGTGTTGAAAGTTAAAGATTACTCGACAAGTAAATAATTTAATCGCTACTCTGTCCGACCTATAAGTTACTGGGCAGTTTAAGTGATGAGTAGTGTTACTTAACGAATGTGAAACACAAAAACGTGTTTTACTTTGTACTCAACTTTTAAGTAGCCTACTTAGAACTTTACTTAGACATTGTGAAACATAGCCTTACACTAACATATCTGAGCCTTTACCATGAGTTACGTGTCGAAGCCTATGATAATTTTGTCTAAAAATGTGTTTCTCTTAGTTACCTAAAGAGGCGCTGTTCAAAGTTTTCACACGAATAGTTTACAGAGACGGTAGCGAGTATGGCAAAATTGACACGCCGTAATCTCATAGTAAGGGTAGAAATCCTCAAAAAAATACACTTACACAGATATTATGATGTAAATAATATTCCCACGTTGGTCCGGTTCCTTTGCAGAATATATCATCTGCCTTTCTACCAGGCAGCTCGTAAAAGGCGAGCATAGGCTTACCGTCACTAACACCATGAAATCTATCTAGGTGATAGAGTTTCGCACCGACTCATCTGAATTGGTACTGCCGCCTTACCTATTCCTGCCGCCATAACGTCATGACGTGTTCCGGTTCGGAGGGTGAGGTAGCCGGTAAACTTACTTTTGCTCGAGGCCTAACATCCTGACCTCAGGTTGGCAACGCACCATACCATCTTTGGTGTCTCTAGGCGGCGTGAATTTCTTACCATCAGGAAATCCTTGTTTGTCTTCCAATATCATACAAAAAATCACACTAACACATCTGTATACACTAATTACGTAGTAGGGCGCGTTATTTCAGCTTATACGATTTTTAACTAAAAAACTAAAAGGTATTCATTATATCGGATGCTATTACCTCCGTAAAAGTAAACATTAAGTATTATGCGTGCACTTAGTAAAAGTTATTAAATCACAAAACATTTAAATACAAAACAAACAGCAATTACCAGCACAGTATTTAAAGTAATAAACACGAAAATAATTATCCAAACTACCTTTAAATAATAAAGTTCTTTTAAACACGAAACTTAAAATTAATTGCAACTATAAAGAAGAAAAAATGCCCATTTATTAGAGTTCTCGCAGTAATTAACCGTTTTGCTGTGCATATTATTTTTATCACCATGAATGAAATCTTTGCTTCTTTAAAATTACCTAATATTTAATTAACATTTTAACTATAATGGATAAGTGTGGAGTAAATTGTCGTGTTTAATGTAAACATAAACATTATAATGTTAAAATAAACAAGATGTTGCCAGCGGCTACGTTATTAGGTAAAGCTATTTAGATCTTTCGCGGCAATTTGTATAGATATCGGAATATAAATCTCGGGATCTCCAGCTCGCTAACTGTCTTCACATAAAAAATGACATAGTTCCTTTGCGGCTTGATAGAAGGGCAAACAAAAACTTTCCCATTTATGTTATACCAGCCGACCCGTCGAACTTCATATCGCTTGACATTGACAGCTACTAACAGTTTTGAACATTGTTTTATCTATACGCTAGGAGGCCTCTTTCATCATTTTATCTACTACTAGCAGTTTTACTAGTAGATACCTGATGTTATAAAGAATTCGACTAGATTATTTACTCAGGCGACTTTTTTAATAAAAAAGAAAGCTAAAATAACTAAATAAAATAAATAATTTATTTATTACCTTCCACGTGGACGAATTCGCGGGCAAATCTAGTGAAATATATAAATTACACTCATCTAGGTTTAAATTGTTAAAACTAGTGTCGGGAACTAACATAGTGTAAAACGAGGGTCGGAATTGGTCAAACAGTTTAATACCCGTAACAAAGAACTCCCCCATTCTTATTCATTACCTACAAACCCTTCTCCGAAAGGACAATGCCTCTTTTAGTCCAAACAAATTTATATATTGAGAAGGGTTTCACTTTTAATCGATAATCATCAAAAGAAGTTTACAACAAATTACATTAAATCTCTAAAATATTAACATACTTGCAGTTTCACGCAGCTTCGCTTGCGTAACTTGGCTTCTACTGCACTGATTTTGATGAAACAAATCCTATATCACTCGGAGATAATGTAGCTTTCTAAATGTGAAAGAATTTTTGAAATCGGTCCAGTGGTTTCGGAGCCAATTCATTTCAAACAAACAAACAAAAAATCAAATCTTTCTTCTTTATAATATTAGTATAGATTTACAAGTACTAAACTTACTCGTATTTGAAAAATTACTAACACTGTAATTGTGTTTCAATGTTATTTATCCTATTCTTGTTGTGCTATGTTCTGGGGGCAGGGTACTCGATAGATTTACATACACGGCCATATATCCTGGCCAAGGTAGCAGGCACAATTCACATGTATGGTGTCAACGGGCGAAAAATCTCTCATACGTACCTGTCTGTGTGTTTGTGTGTATGTGTGTGTTTATCTATGTTAGACATACAGTCAGCCTGCTTGTGACAGCGTAGCTCTTCAAAGGAGGGACCAATTTGATGCGGTTTTTTCTTTGATGATCGAGATGGTTCTTGGCTATATTTTATGGTGGTATGTCCAGGCGTTCAAGTCATCAGCTCATTTGTAAGCACCGGAGAGGATATATAAATAGCGAAATAAGAATTTAATTTGCCATACACAAAGTCCATTGTCCTCTTTATGTATAAAGAACCAAATTCTTTATTATGCGTTAGTTATTAGTAATTAGTAACCCTGTATATGGTGTGTATTTAGTCGACATCATCAAGAGAGCCGTCCGCTTGTTTGATTCGTCATCATTAGAAATATAAGTGATTTAAATAAAAAATAGTTCTTTCATAAAGTAAAATATCTTTAAAACTAATAAGCCTATTACAAAAAGCATGAGATGTTTAACAGTATAAGCATTTTATTATAAATATAGCGTATAATCTGAAACATTAAACGTATTCTGTCGCTTTCAATTACATGGGTTGAAAAAAAAATCGATAACATAAATAAATAGTTTATTATTGGAGATAAATCAGTCTTCAGATCCTAACATTCAGTTATCTTAAACACAGACATTATTATGATATCAACGATTCCAGTTATAACACTGCAAGAACACACTATTATAATGCATTGGCCATACCAAAGTATTTAATGGCGGAATCAAATATTACCCCATTACATCTACTTGGTTTTTAACACTGCAGCTGTGTCCGATTATTTTCCAGTTTACGATAGGTGAAAAGGTGTTTATGGTTGACGTAACCTCACTTATCTCACATCAAATGTCACACAATGTTCCGACATGATGTGCTAATGGGAAGTCGATGGTGT
Source organism: Calephelis nemesis (assembly GCA_002245505.1). Classification (NCBI taxonomy): domain Eukaryota; kingdom Metazoa; phylum Arthropoda; class Insecta; order Lepidoptera; family Riodinidae; genus Calephelis; species Calephelis nemesis. The sequence goes on from NJDD01011104.1 coordinate 28,553, forward strand.
TAGATGTTAAGCGGTTTCGAAATCAATTGGCTTCTTGTTTATTAAATTACTATCTGTATCCGAGAGTTGTGACGTCGTATTAAAACGCGGTTTTCTTTTATCAATCTCGAGTTTACACGAGTAAATAATAATAGACGAACTAAAATGACAAGGAACTGAAATCAATGGCGTCTAAGTAAAAAAAGTATCTTTTGGCCCATATCCCCGAAGAGGTAGACAGCAACACAAAGAGCATCCATGTTTTTTTATGTAGCTTTGTCTTCAACTATATTACGTGCAGCCCGTCCCTGCCTCCAACGGGTGGAATTACTTTAATCTCTTGAATTACTTTATCTATTTAAAAAAAATCATACCAAATTCTGTTACATACATTTAAGATCTAAGCATATATAGGCACAGCAATGGAAAACGGCTTTGTTTTTATACCATGCAGTGATAGAAAAGTAGCTAGGCGAAGAGTATAATTATTAATAAACATATATATACCTACGTCAAAGATACCAGAAAAAAATATTCTTATGTTACAGATTTCTTCCTTTTATCATCTATCTTTCTTTTATTTTCCTTATCTCAATCTTAAATACCTTCGCGTAGAGCCTTCGCTACGTGACAAAATTCGCTGTCGATCAGTTAAAAACCCATCGAATCCATCGATTAGGGAGTTAAAGGGCTTATCGAATTTGTTCCAAAAATAACCCAAACATCTATCGAGTTTGACGTAACTGGATTACATTGAAATTTAAAGCCCTTACCATGAGTTGCTATCACAAACAACGTAAGTAATGAGTTTCGCCGCCATCGTGAAAGAAGATGGTCGTAATTTTTTCATTATTATTGAATTTCGTGTTTATATTGATTGAAATTAGTTAATTTAGGTGGAATTAGATTAATGAATTCGATTGAATTTGAGATTCAATAAAAGTGCACAAATGAAATAATCATGAAGAAATTAATGTATCGTCTATTTCCTCGCTGCCGTCAAATCTCACTAGATGAGCTTGGGTAACGAAGCCACCACCGCTTTACTTAAGACCCTGACCCGACATGACTTTATACATAGTGACTAACGACTGTAAGAGAATTAAATAACTTGACATTGGCTAAATAAGTAATAAAAAGCGATTGAAAGCCATATTTATAAAAGAAGAAGAAGAGTTAATATAGACTGTTCAATAATTTGCGTATCGAAATACCTACATAGCGGTTGTGGTCTGGAATTAAGTTCTCCCAGTTACAATTAAAAGCGCCGTCGAAGTTATAAGTAGTTTACCGAAATGCAAGCGAATTTTTAACCGGAAAAAGGAGGTCATATGTTCGACTCCCATATTTTTATGTATACTAATCGATTTCTCCGTGATTTGTAAACCGATTTTAAAATTATGCTAAACACTTTTAAGATTGTGCCATTGCCACAAAGTATAGATCTGATGATGAAATCCCAGAAAAATCAAGGTGAATGCTATTTTTTGTGAACTTAGACATACTTATTTAATTTGAAGTCGATTTTTGCAGTTTCTCTAAAATATATCGCAGTAAGCTCATGGTAAGGGTTCATGTCAAAAATTGATTAACGATTCTACTAATATTCAATCGAGTCCTTCCACTAATACCGCACAAAGAAAAAATTTATATTTTATTTCTCACATTATCTAGATTCTCGTCTATTGTTTTCGGTTCATTTACTATAGGTCAGAGACTAATATCACTAATGACTTAATGTGCTGTCACGTGAATACTTGACCTTACTTTTTAGTATATTTATATACGGACGTAGGATTTATGCGAGTTTGTTAAGTCTTCGCTTTGGTAAGGATTGATTTAGAATCTTAAAGCTAAATCCTAATAGCTAATTAAGCTAAACCTACTAGTTATTGCTTGCTGCTTCATCCGAATAGGACATCAAAGTTGTATTTGACCTAAGGGACTTGGCGCGAAGATATGTATGTATGTAAAGTATTGTTCTTCTGAAAGAATTCGTTGAGCTATCTTATCTTTGAAGTTAGGCCGTAGTACACATAGTACACTCTATTAAATACGGTTAAGTAAATTTTGAGTTTGATTAGGAATAAATTGTGACACGATATTTTATATGTGTACTTAAGATTTAAGTAGTATAGTAGTACTATTTAAATTATGCGTTTCGGCTATATTCGTCTAGCTATGGGAATCCGAATGTATTTTAAAGATATCTGCATAGAGTTGTAAAACACATAATTAATCATTTTACTTAAATTTATCTTAGGTCAGCCAATTTAAAATGAAAAGTATAAAATGTAAAATCAAAGCGCATAATTTAAATAGTAGTACTGTGCCTACATTTCTTTTTATAGGACTTTGTCTAGAGCTCATATTAGAAACTGCACTAAAAATAAGTAGGTAGATGTACTTACTTCAAATATTCATGATAAAGACCCGCAGAAAGAACACATGAAAGCCTTGTAAAGTGACGCGATTATATTCAAAGTGCTTTGTTTCGAAGTTAAACTTCGACAATCTTGCATAAAAGCCATGAAACTTCGGAGTTGATATAGGAGTGGAGACGGAAAGTTGACAGGGCGTCATTAAGTTTGCACGTATGGTAGAGGAAACATTTTTCTAGAATTGACAAGACAGACGTGAACAAAGTGGCAAAATGCTTTTAAATTTATAGACACAGATTAGATATAAGGTTTTGTTTTATACTAGTGATGTTGCCCGCGACTATTGTCAATATCGAGATGAAAGGTAGCCAATGCTTTCAGCCTTCTAAATTCAAACCCCAAAGTTATACAATAACATCACTCCGTTGCAATGTGAAAGAATAACAAACAAACGTTCACTTTCTCGTTTAGATGGATGAAATTGAAAATTTGATTTTAGCGTTTTTGAAGTTTGAATGAATATGATGATTTTATCAAGGCATGCTTCCATATTTCCAAAATGTAGACTATAAACCTTATAGTAAGTTATTTTTTATTTTACTCGTAAAAGTCAATTTCTTCTTCCTAATGCTCGTCATTTGATTTTGATGTCTCATCCAAGTTTTTGTGTACATGCTTATGAAATTATTATCACATTTAGGCTACCTACTCTCCGATCGGGTGTGACCACTCACGGAGTGTTTGTATGAAAATAATAACGAATGTGGAGAAAAACTAGTCAGGACTGCAAGGAAGGAAGGATGACTTTTGCAAATTCGTAAGGAATTACAGCCAAATTCGTATAAATAAAATGTGATTTGTTGATAATCGTTGAAAAATACAACATATATATTTTTTTATTCGTCACGTGACATTTGCGCCACAAACATATTTTGTAACATACACCTACAAACAGCATTATTTTTTGCAAACTTAAATTAAATAAACAAATTAAGGTCAAAAACTTCAAAGAATATGATTACTAACATATTAGGGTAATATCTTAATTTATTTTTAATAAAAACCTATAATATAGGTCATATCATGTGTCAATACAAACATCGCTCAAGTGTCAATGTTATCGAGCGATCAGTCGACAAATGTCAATATTATCGATACCGACGCGAGTGACTACTCTACTACTCAAGCTTGATATATTTTTCCTTAACAATTTATTTTCATTTCTATGTCACTGAGCCAATATGTTAATAGTCTAAGAAGTTTTCTTTTAATGCATGTTTGTAATGATTGGGTATACATTCTTACTTAATCTATGCATCTATACATACATATAAATAGTCCACCAGTCGCTACGTTTTCAGCCTGAAAACGAGCAGACGGATTTCCTGATGGTAAGTTGGTAATGGTGCATTGCCAACCTGAGGCCGGGATGTTAGGCCTCGAGTAAAAGTAAGTTTACCGGCTACCTTATCTTCCGATCCGGAACACATCAACGGCAAGCATTGGACGTTATGGTGGCAGGAATAGGTAAGGCGGTGGTACCAATCCGGGCCAGTCGCTGCTTAACTCTACCACCTAGTCAGATGTCACGGTGTTATTTTATTTATTTAATTCTTTATTGTACACAATTTATGACTTAAAATATGGACAGTGATAAACAGAAATGCACAAAATTTGGGTTTATCTCTAGGTCTACAGATTTCTTCCAGCCAACCCTAAAATTTAGAATCTGTGATGAAACAGTATGAGGCATCATGCACAATAAATAAATAACCTAAACATAGAAACAATATAAAAAAAACTCAATAATGACATACTTTAAAACAATGTAACTAATATAAATAAGAAACCTGATAATCACAAATTGTTATGCAAGTGTTAAGTAATACTCTTTCAACCGTTTTTTGAATATGGGCAGGGAAGTGCTATCGCGGACCTCTAGAGGGAGTGAATTCCATAATTAGTTAGGTGTTAGTGACGGTGAGCCTATGCTCGCCTTTTACGAGCTGACTGGCAAGGAAGGCAGATGGTCTATTCTACAAAGGAGCCCGGACCAACACGGGAGAAACAACAGCAACAACAACTGTCGCTGTGTTTTTAGCCTGTCCGTATCAGTAGATAGATTAGTATTAACAACCCCTTAAACGCCCATCATATTTGCATGACGTACAGCCAAAGCTGTCAGTTGTACTACAGTCACTGAATTACGTTTGAATGATGGATCACAAAATATATGATATATCGACTTCATAGAAACATTAGTCACCGCTATACATGCTATGCTATCCATCAGTCGTTCAGTGGCTATGGTAAAACTGACAGCAAAAGCTATTGTATATTGGGCGTGTAAGATATCCGTTTTAGAGTACTCCAGGTGCATAAAATACCTAAAACTACCATGTTATAACATTCAATCAGGTACAATGCAAGAAACATTAATACAGCAGTTTTAATAAAAAATCAACAGATACATTCTGTTTTCTATGTTCGAGATTTAGAGTGTGCTCCCCAATGGAGTTATTTTCAATGCGAACGAATTATTTTATAATCTAGCACAAGTAGAGTTAAGCCGCATACAAACATTGTACGTTAGATGTACCGTATTTTGATGTAATTGATCAGTAAAATATCACCCTGGTTCTATTGCAGAGCAATGAGAATGAGACAACTTATCGAGGATCAGTCAACCAATGTCAATGCTATTGATACGGTCGGGAAAACGTAACTGCTCTATAACTTCGATATATTTGTCATTTCTATTTGATTAACAGTTTTAAGGATTTGCTTTATAATGTTATTAGCTGTTACCCGCGTCGTTGCCCGTTTAGTCCCACAGGAATGTTTTTTTGGATAAAAACTATCCTGTGTGTTAATCCCAGTTACCCTCTATGTGCGTGTCAAAATTTCGTAATACCTAATTAGTTAAGCAGAGTAATAAAGTAAGTAATCAAGTAAACAAACATATAAACTTTCTCATTTATAATGTTAGTAGGATTGTAATAGCAGTTTCGAGGATTTACTTTATGATGTGATTGTTATCATATTACACTAATTTCTTCTGTATACTTAGCCTTAAATGAGATAAATCGCTATAGTTATATATAAAAGGATATGCATAGCCTTCATCCAAAAACGAATTTTCAAGTGATTCCAAAAAGTCAGAGGTTATCAATTCGTCGTTAAATATTTTTTGTATGTTAGCTAATTATTCAGAATTGATTCTAATGGCTCTTTGATTTAAAGGTACTTAAGATTTGAACAAGATGCGGTCAACATCTTGTACAAATCAGTCTTTGTTGGAAGTTTTTAATAAAATATATTTGAACTTTAAGGATATTGGGTCTTAGAAGCCACCATGTCAATTTGAAAGGGCTATCTAAGACTAAGAACTCGCGGAGCGGGTTTGACCCGCGGTTTTATTTCAAAACTCACGAGACCTTAAAAGATGAAATCAAACTTATACAATACTACCACGCCGCGGGAACCGCAAAGAACCGCGGGCATTGCGGGTGTAAAACGAGTCGTGAAATGTGCTCTTACTTTTTGCATATAAATCTACATTCTACAGAACCTGCGGGCCCCTCTACAGCAGCGGGCGGGTAAAACCTGCTCCGTGAGTTCTTAGACTACATATGAAGTATAATTAGATAGGTCTTTCATGTGCAGGCGATTTAAATTCAAATTCCATATTTTACCGCCTCGTTGGTCTAGTGGCTAGACTAACCGCGAGGCTCAGGTTCGATTCCCGACGGGGGCAGGCATTTGTGTAATGAAAATTTAGATACACTTCCGGGTTTGGGTATTTATTAAATTTATTCTGGTATCTATTTAAGTATTTATATGTATTAGAATCGTTGACTAACACCCATAACACAAGCATATAATTTGCTTACTTTGAGGCTAGATTCAATTTGTGTAACTTGTCCAGGGATATTTATTTATGTAGAAATGAATAGTTCAAATGAGTTACGTCAATATGTTGACTCAAGTATCGTTCAACTGTCAAATATGGGTTAATTTAGCGATGAATCAACAAATATTAATGTTATCGGTACAGGAAGCGAATGCGGGGTTCGTGTGGTCGGATATAACGTTTCTATCACAAAATTGCGGAAATATTTTCCTCGCGAATCTTCGCTTTGATAAGAAAAGTTTTCTATGCTCTAATATTATAGAAAAGACATATCTGTTTATTTGTTTGCCTTGAATTGGCTATTGGAATTTCTGAAAAAATCTTTTACCATTATCCCACATGACCAAAGGCTAGTTTGATATTAAAAGGCAAACAGGCAGACTGTTTTCTGGTGGTAAGAAATTCCCGCTGCTTAGAGACACCAAAGGTGATAATGGTGCGTTGCCAACTTGAGACCTGGATGTTAGGCGTCGAGCAAAAGTAATTTTACCGGTTACCTTATCCTCCGTACCGGAACATGTCAATAGCAAGCACTGACGTTATTTCGGCAGGAATAGGTACCTAAGGCGGTGGCACCAATCCGGTATAAAAAAATTATGTTCACCTTAGCGAAGCCGACACGGATCTCTATAACTTAAGTACATTCTTACACTTTTTAAACAACACCTGTAATTTTTGACCGACTACAAAAAAAGAGGAGGTCCTAATTCTGTGTTCTTATTTTATTTTTTTGTGTGTTTGAAAATCATTATTCGGTCAATAATGGATCAATTTTCATTATCCTTGTTTGGAAAGGTAGGTTATGTAAGTCATATCAACATATTGTGGTGTGCAAGTATTGTATTACCTAATATTTAGACGAAAAAAGTAAGGTCGTGGAATACCAAGGTGAATTCTTCCGGACAATCTATCACGTCATCAAGTTCACATCATAATTAAATTACTTTTATTTAATTACTTAATTATATATTTTTTCGAAACTAGCGTGTAGAAAAAGGAATGAATTTAGGGGGGGACTAGACAGATTTTAATGAATCGTAACACTTACGACTATACTTTTTGCCTGTCGCGAAAGGGTTGATTTATAAATATGTTAATTATTTATTGATATGTTTTTTTCTTATTTTTATACTCATTTATTTAAAAGATTGTTAGTATCTTTACTCCCATGTCCCCGAAGAGGTAGGCAGAAGCACAACCAAACCTACGACTAACTGAAGACACTAAGTCCCACAAAGTGATAGTTGGAAAGCCTATCGCCAACCGGGCACATATCCTATCCAAGATTGTATTGTGTTATTAAATTGTGCCATTGTTTTTGTTCATGGTTAAGTTCTTACAAAAAACCGTTGAGATATGTTTAATCTTTATCCTTTTTCAAAGTTTAGTCTACCTTTATAGAAAAAAATATTGAAATTAATTTAGCCGTTTCGACGTGAAAAACAAAAATATGCATATACAAATAAACATAATACTAGCGGGGATTGGCTAATAATCACATAATTTTTCTGATGGGAATAACATACTTTCTTGTCACGCCAAGTTACTTATGGAGTAGGCAGAGAGTATCGAT